>PVJX010014396.1:0-44964 GCA_004027295.1 Dolichotis patagonum
CAATTTTATTCACAGAAAATGTGTTTCAACCTCAAATATTATAAGAAATTATTGTAAGACAGAAAAGGCAAGAAAACCAGTATCTTTAGGCTTCAGACAAATATTTACTCTTTACCAAAAGTCTTTTCCATGGATATTTAACTATTTTCTTTGTTAATAGACTCAGTCTCAAAAAAATGAGTCCATATGTGTGAGATCCTGTGGCAGGTGGCCCAGAAGACATTGGAGTGCATTCTGTGTTTTTTTTTATTTGATAGTTTTACACACTGAAATTTCCAATTTTTACCTTAGTTATTTTTAACCAGAAATAAGTATCACCTAGGGGATTGTGTTTACACTTAAGATCTGTAAGTTCATGCAACCATATACTACTGATTAAGAAAGAAGATGCTGTATTTAAATAACCAGAGCTCTTTCCAGAAATGGTATTAAAAGAGTTTCGCTGCATGCTCATTTTACATAGTTTTGGAATCACAAAGAGTCTTAGAAGAATCAACATATTGGTGGGCCAGAAGAAAATTCAACCACCAGAAGCAGGACTTGGGTGAAACAAGCAGGATGCTACTGCACAACCACAGAGAACGTGGCAGCTGATCTTGGACTTCTTCAAGTTCATGATCAATCTTGGAATGTGAAGCTGTCATAAGCACTGTACCCTGGGTGTCTTGCTCTCTTCAATGTTGTTGTGGCTCTACCAACAACGTGAATTTATCCCAGAGTTTTAAAATATGTTTGTACACAGCAAAGTACCAGTGGGAAAACAGTAACTGTTGTGTGTTTTCATCTGACACTACCCATACACTCACCTGGAGCTCCTCCATCTGCACTTGTGCCCAGGTCCCTCCCCTGACTCCTGACTGGAGTCTATGCTCTTTTATTTTATTTCTTGTACCAGGGATTGAATGCAGAACTTGGCACTTGTCAGGTAGGTGCTGTGCTGCTGACCTAAATCCCCAGCCCTTTGTGCTCTGATGTGGTAACACTGAATTTATTATGTTCCTTCCACCTTGGCCCCTTGATGTCTTCAAATTAGCCTCCCCAGTGAGCAGACTTTATGTGTGTCACAACAGAGACCACTGTTGTTAAGTCTGCTCAAGAAATAAGGAAAATGGGGTTCACACTGCCCAGATGTGAAATGTAGAATCTTGAAAACCCTTGTAAGCCAGGGCCCACCAGTAGTCTGAACAGGACTACAAGGCCACCAGCTTTTAGAAAGAAATATCTTATCCTAAAAGTAGTAGAAAAGGCAATTTCTGAATTCCTCTATAAATAGGATCATAATTTTAGGAAGTAAAATATAGCATGCCCAGTTATATTTAAATTTCAGTTATGATTTTTTGTGTAAATTTGTCTCATATAATATATAGAAAGGCTGAAAACTTGACCACATGAAAGTTATTTGAGCAACAACTTTTTCTGAAAAATGGACATAAGAATGATAGCAGCACCTCCTCTGAGTGTCCAGGGACACATGGGATACAGTGTATGAAATGCTGACTGTAACCCTGGCATGTCGCAAGCACTCAGTAAATGTCAACCACTATTAATGTCAATGTTCCGTGAAGGCAAATATGGGTGAGTGAATGAAAGAATATTCTTGACAAAACAACACACCATGAGAATATGGTATTATTCATCACAATTTACTTTTACCTGAATCCCAGGATCTACCCTAGTCTGTATGTGAGACAATCAATCAAACGACAGTGGCAAAGCATGTAGTCCCATGATGGTCATGTGGAAATGTCATCCTTTCTTTTAAGGTGAAGCAATAAAACTTTGCAAGTGGCATTTGTGCCTTTGACATGAGGGAGGCTGACAACACTCAGCAGTGGTTGACAAGTGTGAAACCGCGTTCAGGAGGCAGGTGCCAAGGAAGGGAAAACAAGACTTAATATTACCGTCTGGGTTGAGTCAAATTTTAAAGAACTGGAAAAACTCTCTGTATGGGCATTTAAGAACATGAAGACCTTCAAGTAAAATCTGCTGTCCTTTCTAAGATAGATTGTTTTCTAAAGCTTTCTTTTGCTTTGAGCCAGTGTATGGGATTGTATTTAAAAATAGCCCTAGGAGACATAATTCACCAGATTTCAATGGAAAATATTTCCTTTTTGTTATAAACAGCTAAATAATCCTTTGTGTGTATCAGAAGTTATTGAAGTCTCTGATGCAGCTTTAATATATTCCTTCTGGTAGAATATAGGCATGTTTTCTGAAGCCTTATTGAAAAATGAGTCTCATATGAAATGTATTTCAGGTCATTTAACTTTTCTACCTTCTTTTATGATCCCATGAATTTTATTAATGCTAGCAAATCTTACTAAACCTAAATACTTTAGGATTAAGATTAAAATGCTTTCTTCAAAACAGCTGTTCATACCATCATGCATGATATAGTCAAACAAAACAGAATAAAACCATTCCAACTGATGAATGAAAACATTGAAAGGCTTCAAAGCTATGAGATGGGGACTCATGCTTATCATAAAATCTTATGTACTCTTATCAACTGTCATACTAGGGAGACTATATGGTATTTACACATGTGAGTTTGGTTTATTTCGCTTATGAGTATGGTCTCAAGTCATGTCCATTTATTTATAAATATCTCAGTGTGATCATTCTTTATAGCTGAGTAGTATTCCATTGTATAAAAATGCCACAACTTTTTTATCCATTCCTCAGTTGATGGGCACTTAGGTTGTTTCCAAGATCTGGCTATTACAAATTGTGCTGTTATAAACATGGGTGCACATATATCACTGTGGTATGATGTTTTCAGATCTTCTGGGAATATGCCTAGAAGTGGAATAGCTGGGTCAAATGGGACTTCCAAACCAGCTTTTTGAGGAATCTCCAGACTGACCTCCACAGTGGTTGCACCAGTCTAAACTCCTACCAACAGTGCAGAAGAGTTCCTTTTTCCCCACAGCCTCTCCAACACTTGTTGTTGGTAGTTTTTTCTATCCTGGCCATTCTTTCTGGAGTGAGATGGAATCTCAGTGTGGTTTTAATTTGCATTTCTCTAATGACTAATGATGCCAAAGATTTTTTCATGTATCTATTTGCCATTCGTATTTCTTCATCTGAGAACTGTGTATTCATTTCAGATGCCCATTTTTGGATTGGGTCTTTGAATTTCGTGGGTCTGATTTTTTAAAATTCTTTATAAGTTCTAAACAGAAGTCCTTTGTCTGAGGGACAATCAATTAAGATTTTTTTCACAATTTGTGGGTTTTCTTTTCACTCTGCTGGAAATCTCTTTCAACATGCAGAAACTCTTTAATAAGATATGGTCCCAGTTATTGATTCTGGGAAGCATTTCCCATGCTGATTTAATATCATTCCTTCTTAGAAGTCCTACCATGCTTCTATTCTTCTACTACCATTGGTTCTATCTATCACATTGTGTCTTATTGGGATTTGAATATGTGTGATAGTATAAACAAAATTTTTTTTATCAAAAATGAGATATTATAGTACACATTGATCATTCTCTGTTATTTGGTTCAGAATGCCCTGCAATTCTTTCACTCTTTGAATGGTTTTATACTATTTTGTTTTGTTTGATATTATTGTATTTGAAACTATGCTCAACTATAGCAGAGAAAGAGATATTGTGATAGCTACTGTTAATGTCTGGTTGTCTTAATATAAAGTACTGTGTTGCCTATGTTGTCCTGTTCTGATCTGCTCTGTTCTTCCCTCTTTTGTTTTATTCTCTTTAAAATAAAAAAAAACAATTAAAATGCTTAATATACAAATTAGGATTAATAAAAATGCAATTTATGTTTGCTTATGCAGCTACTGTCACTTAAGTGAGATGATGTGACTCAGAAGTGGAGTGTAGATAAATTGAAAAACTTTTTTAAAAATTTCATGTCCACAAAAATCAGAGCCATCTGGTTCTGTTGTTATAACTTAAGGTTGATTAAGGTGACAACTCCCCAGAGGATTTTTTCTTGAGACATTAAATTAAATGCTTGTGATTGTATTTTTATAGCTCTATTCCATGGTGTAACCTGGGCAAAATTAAGGCAAGTCTATGGAAAGTAGCAAATATTTCTCAGATATGTTTCAGTTTCAATTGGATGGATTATCTAGGAAATACAAACATAAAGGAGAAAAGTTCTACAATATTGTATGAACAATTCAATTACTTGAAATGTAGCAGACTTCTGTAAATTAAATAGCTACAGGTCAAAAGGAAGATACAGGCTGTCAGAATAAATATGCAATCTGAGGTGTGCATAGACCCTGTATATGCCCTGTGGGAACTGTTGTATTTGTCTGCACCGGACAATGGAATCATCGACAAGAAATATTTGTGATATACATTGCCATTCTTCCCATCCTTGCACAAACAGGCACAGCCTAGAGAATAGATATGTTGGAAAGTTAACTTTGCCATCATAGAGAATAAAGGATAAGTAACCAGTTGTGGTGAACAGACCTGGAATCCCAGCACTGTGAAAGCTGAAGCAGGAGGATTGCAGTGAGTTCAAGCCCAGGCTGAACTACATAGTGTTACGCAGTCTCACAAAACAGAAAAGAAAGAAACTGGGAGATAAGAAAAGAAAAGAAAGAAAGGAAGGAAGAAACAAAGAAAGGAAATAAAGAAAGAAAGAAGAAAGAAAGAGCATGCATACTATCAGAGGTGAAGACCACTGGGAAGCTGGTGATGTAATCTATCATGAAGGAATCAAGTCCCGAGCTATTATAATCATAGCTCATGTAGGGAGAAGTAGAGAGCTGCGAAGCTGAGGGCAGTGGAACCACAGTGAAAGACATGGAAGAGGAGAGTGAAATGCAAGGGTACGCACGTTGTATGATGGCTTCAAGTTGAAAAAAGTATAAGGAAGGGAGGGGTAGTGGGAAACGTGGTGACATTGGTTGTCCATAAAAAGCTGAGATATTTGCAGGTACACTAATGATAACTCCTAGCAATGACTGATGGTTATGGGTAAGCAGAATGTCAAAGGTCACTGACACAATGGCAAATGAATGGAACAGATGCGATTAGTGGAGAACAGTATATGCAGAAAAGGCTATGCCTGATTTTCCACATGTAGTGCCACTGAGCTCCTATTTTTACCAGAACCACTCAGAGCATAGATGAAGAAAGTCAAGCACAGTAAGCTTCTAGTGCCAATGGTGACATTTTCAGCAATTTTGTAACCCAATTATTAGAAATAGCTATTATCAAATACTGAGACATACAGATGTAAAATATGGAAGTTCTATTAAAAGTGAAGATAATACACACTGTGAATCCACTATTTTTCATGTTTTTATTTTATAATTCACTACAATTTATACTTTTGAAGTTATTTGAACCTGTTGCATCCAGGCCATGGAAAATCTATAATCTTGTGCTACCACATGCTTCTTTCCAACACTACTTTCAGTGAAACTGTCCTGAAGTAATTGCAAGATAGGCAGCAAGTATTTTACATCGATATCTTTTATCCCAAAAACCTGACCATTAAATATTTATCAGTGCACAACTGATTAGGTAAGAAATTCGGCATACAGGGACCTGATTCTGGAATAAAAGTTCATTCCACTAACAATTATGGAATTAAAAAATCAATCCATGATTTAGTGAGTTAAAAATTGTTTCTTTGTAACTCACAATTTCTGTTCACCAATAACCTGGCAAGACACGGCTGGACAGTTTTGGCTTGAGGTCTGGTGTACAGTTGGAAGGTGAGAGGTGGAGTATTAGGACTGCCTGCATTGCTCTCTCTGCACTGGGTCTTCCCATATGCTTTCTCTGTGCGCACTAGTTTGGGCTTCCTTGTAACAAGATGATCTTATAGTGGCAGCACTTTTTGTTTGATGTCTCAAGGCTCAAGCAGCAAGTGTCTTAGAGAACAATGTGGAATCTGTACCGCCTTTCTTTCACTTTCTTGCCGCGAAAGTCACGGAATCATTTCTATCATCTGGTACTTTGTTGATTACAAACAACTTACAGTCTGTCCAGACTCATAGAAAAGAAAATCAGACTCCACTTCAAAAAAAAAAATGGAGTGCGGAGTTTAACCACACATGGGATTGAAGGTATGTGGGGGCATTCTTCAGAAAATACAGTCTGTCACAGAGATGAATTTGCAAAAGATTCAGAGAAAAACAACTATATGTAGCTACCACTAGGAAAGGTCCTGTGGAGGATACCTGAGAATTGTTGCTGCCATCAATCTGAGAGAAAATGCACAAGCGCAAGCTAGAATGTTCTTTTCAAGTGACTCAGTCTAACAAGCAAAAGCAGTTTGATTTGGGAAAAGTTTATGAAGTAGAAAAACCCAGCCTTGGATGCTGATTAATAATAAATATTGTGTATATGTTTACGGTTTAGGAAGGTTTCCATGTCTACAACCGGAAATCGAATCCTTTATATCATTTTTTTCTGAACATCTCTCCTTAATCTATTCCTTGCGTGAGTCTTTGCCCTCATCTTGGCCATTTATCATGTTTATTGTTTCTCCTGCTTTTATTGCTGATCTGTGCATATAGTCTGTATGTCTGTTTGCTTCCTGTTTTCCTGATTACAGTTTTTATTTCTCTGGTCAACATGTTTATGGATCATCTAGCCATGTTACCTTCAGTTTTCTGATGGTAGGGTTGAAAATAAAATACCTTATCCAAGCTCTGACCTTCCACTGAGAACAAGAAGTCCAAAGTAAATAAATAAATAAAAGTAGAAGAAAATTCTGTATAGTTGAAATGAGCACTGGATCATGAATAATTAAAGGGAAAATTTAAAAAAGAGTCAAAAAGTTAATAACTATTTAAGAGAGACCAACCTATAAGGACTTTTCGAAAGTTGTTTTAAAAACTAATGTGCATGTTATTCTTTTAAAATTTTATAACTGAGAAAGCAGTAATAGAAAGCTTGCAGACAGAAGGAAGAATTTATAAAACCTCTTTAGCTATACTCTGAACTCAGCAAACAATTTTGAGACCCTGCCAGGTGCCAGGTTCCATGCTAGGCTTTCAAAACAGAGCAGAAGTAGGATGGAAACGAGCAGCTGGTGGGCATTTACAATACAGCTTGAAAATTAAATGGTACCATAGATTCTGCCAATTATAACCTCACCTCTTAACTTTGGAGATGTGACAAATTTTCGTGGTAATGAAAAGGTTAAAGAAAGCTGAGGTCAGACATCGCAACAATGAAAAGGTGAAAGAGTTAAAATTGCTGTTTATTTTTTTTTAGCAATACCCAGGCTGTCTGCTTGCTCATGCTCATTAGATGATTAAATATCTCTGACTTTGTTACATATTCTAAATTATGGTAAAAGTATTTTATGCCAGTGATCTTCAGAGCTGGCTCTTTCATAGAAAAACTAGAAAGCTCTAATAAAATACTCACACACTGGTACCAAACTGAATCACTTACATCGCAATATCTAGGGGCAGGGCTATCAGATCGAGTTTTGCCAAGCTTCCTGGGTCATATCTAATATGCAACCAGCACTGTGAACTCTTGACCTAGCCAGCTTATTTTCTGACTCCCTTTGATTGCCTTCCCATCTGCTGCTGTATTGCTCTTGGATAGATGCTCCTTGTTTATCTGTGTTTTGGGCGAGATTCCCATTTCCAGAGTCTGAATTCTCAGGGACTGCATTTCTCAAACTTTAGTACACATCTCCATGAGAATGCTGAAAAACAGTCATACTTGAGTATTGCACTCGTCTCCACAAAATTTTTGGTTGAGTTAGTAGGAGAAATGTCCTGGATAGAATAATGTTCAAACTCCAGAGATGACTCCAGTGGATGGTCAAACTGAAGAAGCATTGCCTGTGAACATCTCAGTGATAAAGACTTGACTCTGAACTAAAGCGCATTTAAAAAAAATTTTAAGTACAGTTTAAATGCCAAGGAACTTTTTTAATGGAGAACACAAACACCAACGATTCCAGGTGGAGGCAGTAAAAAGGGTATGAGGAGAAGGTCAGGTGGGGACAGGCGAGCTATGGAAATTTTGTCCTGCGCTTTAGCAGCAGAAGCATTCAGAATGTGACTAGAACGACCTCTTTTCCAAAGGATGTGAAAGCTATGGATTGTGATTTTACACACAGCCTGATAATTTTTTAAAAATTTGGCAACTAATTCATTCTGTTAAAAAATAAAGAAGCTGAAGAAAAACTGCCTGTGAGCTGGATTCAGCAAAAGAGACTGACAATTCATGACTTTTAGAAAGGAGTCCTTCACGTTGGTATAAAACATATAGCTTTTGTGGGATTCTTTTCCAAAAAGTTCTTTTATCTTTGCTCCAACAGAAATAGATGATACTGTTATCTGGCTGCTTATAACACTTAAAGGAACTTTCCTTTGTGTTCCTAGCTTTATTCCGGTACCTACACAAGGCAGGTATCAATAAGGTTCCTTCAGTGTGTCACCACCTTGAGGAATAGGTGTTAGTTCATTAGTACTGTATGTAAAATAACCCAAGCAAATTTCATAGTATTTGTGGATTCATGATGTGATAATTACCAATTTCCTCTCTTCCCACTGAGCAGACTGAGTTGAGGATGGTTTCTCCCAGTAGATTATACATTAGAGAGAAAAATGTCAAACAGCAAAGTGAAATGGAATGCTAACTCTTCCCACAGAAGCATCTCCACTGTACTAATGAGCTAACTTTCCTGTCAGTTTCACAACTAGCAGGAGATGACCTGAGAATAATCCAGAGAAGATTTCTATAGGAAGGATTTTGCTTTGCTTCTAAACATACAATAAAAAAGTAGGTCAACTGGTACTTATAGAAGTTATTTTACTTCAAGTGGAGAAAATTAACTATATTTTAAAAATAAACCTCGGAAAAGTTACTCTCCTCATTTTATATGGATATGAAGAAAGTTTAAGTTAAAATAGTTTTTCTTTTCTTTCACCGAAGTAATTTCTCTTTGCTCTTCTCACTCCACATAGCTTTTCCCTGCACGATCACTGGTCCATGTCGTCAGCTGTTTCTCACAGCCTGTTTACCTCTTGCTGCTCTTTAATCTCCTCAGCCAAGCTAGAGTTGCCGTCCTCTATTTGGAGTTAGACATCTGCAGGAGCAGGTATGAGCCACATGGAACAGGGTGATGCTGAGCCCACCAAGCTCTGCTTTGTAACAAACCACGGAAGACCAAGTGTCCTCCCACAGAAGGCGCACTCGATTTCCAACGCTGCGAGTGATACCAGAGCTGTATAGTTCATAAGGAGGAAAGATAGGAATGTACTTCCAGGGGTTCATTGCATAGTGTGTGACCCCTTCATATTGGGTCTATTGTGGTTTAGTTCATCATGACAGGAGTGTGTGGTGGAGCCGAGGTGCTCACTGCATGGTGGCTGGAAAGCAAAGAGAGGAGGGACTGAGTTCTCAGTACCTCTCAGCAACCTCACTTTGTTTCTCTAGGTTCTATCTCCTGAGGTTTGGCTGGGCACCAAGCCTGTTCCACAGAGATCGGATATTCAGAATTGCCGATGACACTGAGGCAAACAAGTGGGAGCAGCTCGGTGATGTCAAGGGCATTTAAGGATATGGCCAGTAAGGAACAATATATACAGGTCAAGCAGTCATTTTGCAAAATAGAAGATGTAATTGTAACATATGGCAAATGTTTAAAAAAAGCTTTCACAAAAGGCACATTGCCATGAATCCACCTTGAAATAGTCACCCTTGATGCAGACACATTCATCTGATCTTTCTTGTCAATTTCTAAAGCAATTCGGAAAGTCGCATTTCTAGAGTGTCTTCATATGCTCAATCAATTAAAAATTGTTTACTTTTCCTAGTCACTGTGATGTTGGCAAGAGGCAGAATTGCACTGTGCCAGGTCTGGTGAGCAAGGTAGATGAGGACACACCATGGTGTGTCCACAAGGCCACCTTGCACTCAATGGCACTTGACAGCAGCATTCATCATACTTTGTTTTGATCATACATTGTGGCAAAGACACAAAAGAGGTTTTCTAGAACTTCTTTCAGAAGGATCAAGAATGGTAAGTGTGTTCAGAATGTGTGGGGTCGGGGAGTACATTGAGATGATTGGTAATGTGTCCTTTTCGATAATAAATTTTTAAAATGTAAACATTCACTTTGTACTTTGATTACTCCTTGTATAAATATGAATTTTGAAAGAAGGGCAATTTATCACTCAGTATCTGGCATGAGAACATGACTATAAGATAAGATACCTCGTGCAAGAGAAATACAGTATGAGCCACTGTCCTGCTTTCTCCCCGTTCTCGCCAAGAGTTGTCATCTTTTACCTTTTGATAATAGCTCCATTCTAATAGATGGATGTGATTTTTTTTTGGTACCCCAATCACAGTCAGGAACTTGTGCTTGCCAGGTAGCTGCTGTGCTGCTGAGCCATATCCCTGGCTGAGGCATGATGTCTTCATGATTTCAATTTTCACTTCTCGGATGTTGACTGACGCCAAGCAATTTTTTGCATACATGTTGAATGTCTTCCTTTGAGATATGTCTGTTCAAGTCTTTTGCTCAGTTTTAAATCTAGTTGTGCAGGTCGCTTAGTTTTATAATTGTTTTGTTTCATATAAATCAATTTCATATGTTTTGTCAGTTTCACATGTTTCGAATATTAAACCTTTATTAGATATATAGTTTATTAATATTTTATCCCAATCTATAAATTTTTTTCATTTTTTTGTTTCCTTTGATGTGCAGAAGTTTTTTTGATTCAGAAGTCCAATTTGTCTATTTTTGCCTTTATTACAAGTGCTTCCAGTGGTGAAACCCAAAATCTTTGCAATGACCAATGTTAGGAAGTCTTTCTCTATGTTTTCTTTCTGTGATTTTATGTTTCACATGTTAAATCCAACTCATGAATCAACTTTGAGTTGAGTTTTGCTTAGGCTGTGAGATAAGACTTCAGTTTTATGTTTCTGCACTGGAAATTTTCTTTTTTGTTTTGTTGAAGAAACTGCTGTGTCTATTGCACATTGTTAGCATCCTTGTCAAAGGATCAGCTGCCTGTAAATTTGACTTATTTCTAGGCTTCCCATTTTGTTCCCTTGGTCTGCTGGCTCTTATCATGCCAGGGATTTACTGTTTGGGTTAGTGTAGTTGTGTAACACAATTTGAAATCAAGATGTGTGGCTCTTTAATGTTGTTCTTTTTAAAATTCAGGTTGTACTGGAGTTTGAGGTCTTGCTAATTTCATTTGGATTTTAGAATGTTTTTCTATTTCTGTGTAGAATAATACTAACAGTGATGTGGAGCAAATTGATTCAGTTTATCATTTTGGGTAATATGGGTATTTTAACAGTATTTATTATTCTCCTCCATGAGCATGAATATCTTTCCATCTGTGTCTTATGGAATCCAGGATGGAGGATCATTGAGAAATTAAACATAAACTGTAACATGACCAGCAATTGCATTTCTAGGTGTATATTTGCAAAGACTAAAATTTAGATTTATTTTAAAGAGACACATGCACTTCACATTCATTGCAGCATTATTTTCTATAGGCAAGGCATAGAGACAATTTACGTATCTATTAATGGGTAGTGGATAAAGACAATGAAATGTGGCAGAATTTAACCTTAAAGGAAAGGGAAATCCCACCATTTACAACAACTTGGATGAATCTGGAAAATATTTTGCTAAATGAAGGCAGTCAGACATAAAAAAACAAACATTGTGTGATCTCATATTATATGAAGAATCTAAAGGAGTTAAAAACATAGAAGTAGAGAGTAGAATGTTTGTTGCCATAGCAAGAGAGGGAAAACTGGTGTGGTGTTAGTTAAAAGATATGAGATTTCATTTATGTAGAATGAAAAATTTCTGGAAATCTAAAATATTGCATGGTTACTACAGTTATCATTATTGTATGGTATGCCTGAGTTACTTTTGGTTTTTTGTTTTTGTTTTTTGTACTGGGGATTGAACTCATGGTCTTGCGCTTGCCAGGCAGGTGCTTAAACTTGAGTTTTCTAAGAAGGTATGTGATAGGCATTGTCATCACAAAGAATAAAAATGAGAATAAATAAGTAATATAGTAATTAGATGAAATTATGGGTCTAATACATAGCTTGAATAAAATCATATACAAATTGATATGTGCACCTAATGGTACACCCTTAGCACATGCAATTATTGTATCAGTTATACATCAATAAAGCACAGAAACCCTTTATAAAAACAAATTCCTGAAAAGAAGGAAAAGAAAAACTTTAATGCATGAACAAAACTATACATGTAGTTTTAAAATATATATACTAGTCACGGTAGCTACATTAAAAAATGAACAAAATTGAAATTAATTTTAATGGTATGCATTTTAACTGTAGAAATATAATCATTTTAATATAAAATAAACATGGAAATGTCATTGAAATAGTGCATATTTTTTCATAAGGTCTTTGAAATTTGTCATATTTTCACTCTTGCTTATACCTCGGTTTGGCCAGCCCCATAGAGACCAGCCTACTGACAACCAGGGATGGCAATGTCATTCAAGGAAATGGGCTGACAAGCTGCAAACCAATCCCAAGGGAGCAACTGTGGCTGAGATTAATTGTTTTCAAACTTGAGTATGCTTCAAAATCATCTGCAGAGTTCATTAAAACATAAATCACAGTGCCTGACACCCAGAGGTTCTGCTTCAATAGGTCCACATTGGGAATCCAAAATTTGTTTCTAACAAGTTCCCAGGTGATGCTAAAGCTGCTATCTGGGCAGCCAGTCTTCAAAAGCTACTGTTGAAGAGGAATTGTTAGCAAATTAGCCTCATAATTTTAAGTGGTAAAAGGACCACACAGTTCCTAAATGTGATATAAACATATCTCATCTGCTGCAATAACAATCAGTGCTATAGCATGAAAGACACGTGGACAAATTGTATTCAAGATTACAATTCTATCCTTAAGCAGAATAACACAACCTTCTTTCAAATCTTTGCATAAAATTTGTCCAGAATAATAGCATATTGGTATGCACACATAGCATATCTGATCACTTTTACTCCATTACTGTCCTCTTCTCTCCCTCCCTTCACCCCTGATTTTCTTCCTTAGCTCTTACATTTTCCTGCCACACAGTAATATTTTGGGGCCTTGTGAACACAAATGAACATGCTGGTATATGAATCTTACATTGAAAATGTGATGTATTTAATTTAGTATAACTTGTTCATCACAGTAATAATTAAATCTTGTTTAAACTTTCATTTACTAAAGGAAATACCATCATACTTTGAATAAACAGTTACATTGGGGACTAGAAAATTATAACATGAACACAATTCAAATTCTCGTAAATTAACTGTAGGCTCACAATAGTTTGTAAGCTCTTCAGATAAGCTATATTTCATACTTACTGTTGTATTCCAGTTTTTTCAGTAGGTTTGAATATTTGTATATTGTAGCTATATAATCAGTAGATGAATGAATGAATACATTAGGGAATTCTGAATATTTTAACAAATTGCTAAAGTGGTATAGTAAAGGTCACGAAAACATGAATATATGCAGAATTGACACATTTTAATGTTGTGTTCATGTGTGTGTTAGAAGCACAATGTAACTTAAAGAGAAAGCCCAAATTCTAGTAAGCTGCTTCTTACCTGCGATTCTGGATAATCTGATTATAGAGTCTATTTCTGAGCTTTCTTTCACCCTATAGCACCCTGGAGCTGAATCACGAATTACTTGATGCTTTGATTCACAGTTCACAGTTTGATATAGTAATATATTGTAAGGAGAGATGTTACACATGAATTTTTAAATGATTAAAAAGGTATCTCTGGTGATGCAAAAAAGGAACCTTAGGAATCTAATGTTTTCTCAGAATTGGGCTCACAAATGGAGAGCAAAAATCTTCAGTTAAGTAGAAACTAATTTAGAGTTGTTACTGTCTGGAATCTACACTTTTTGACATCACCTAATGCTACTGCTAACATTTGGATTGCAATTTTTATTAAGTTGGTTGTGAATTTACTTCCAGATTGGACTGAGATGCTACATTTGAAATAAAGTGGGTGAGAGATTCTGCAGTGCTGTTTGAAGCTGGCATCACATATGTTCACTCTGCCTGAGCCCCTGCTCTTTGCCAGGTCCTTATTCCTTCCTCACCTTGTCACTGCAGCCACCACGTGTAGTAGAAATTATATTTTATACCACATATACTGAAGCTCAGTGAGTGTGAGTAATTTGCTCCAAGTGACAGTGCTGGTGATTGGTCAGATCTGCTCTAGGACATTTCTCAGACCCCATGGACTACACTCCTACCTTTGAGCTGTTCTACTTACAGGGACTAACAGCCCTTGGTTATGTCTTTTATCAGGTGAATGACTTCCTATGGATACACACACCTACATCCACAGCTAAATCAGCTAGAAAGTTAGAAATCCTTAATGACACGGAAACACCACATCTCTTAAAGTATTTCCCTGGAAAAGAAACTTTTAAATACCCTGGGACTTGGGGAGCTGGCTTCAGGCTGAAGGACTTGAAAAGCAACAGGAATTTATTTGACAAGGGCAAGTGTTGTTGCTACACAGGAGGTTCCCGAGGTGGATGGACAACTGCATCCTCTCAAAAACCTACAGACTGTGAGTTTTATATTGTGTGTGTTATGTTAGAAGCTGAGGAAACCTTAGTTTCTCTATTTCTGCAGTTTTGGGCATCACAAAGTAATTCTGTGTTCCCCAAGCGTGAGGTTCTGGAAAGGGATTTTATATGAGTGAAACGGCTGAAAAGATTTGGAGTTTTTAGTTCACAATAGATTTTTAAATAAATGTCAATAGGTCCCAAGGAATTAACTCACTGTTTATTCTTTCCTGCTTTTGATGTGAAACCTATATAGTGGTCTTTGACCATAAGATAAACTCTGGTCACACATAATCTATAACATTTGAACCTAAGGGGAAGAGTGGATACTGTGATTCATACCCATCACCAGTAATTGGTATTCCCCTCCCCCAAACACAATTAGCCGCTTTATGTAGTGTTGCCAGTGAACCATATTTCTTGAAAATATTCCTCAAACTGCTCAAAGAGAATGCTTTATTCTTCTGAAATGTGATGCCTCAAAATCTGTGCCTGCCCTGCCCTGAGAAGACTGATTCCTGTCACCATGACCATTTTCAAGTCACAAATTTATGAGGTCAGCTAGGACATGGCCCAACAAATGGGCCTTTATTTTGCATGGGGAAAAGGTGTTGCAACACTATGTAAGTTGAAAATTATAGAGCAATAAATAAATCAATTTGAAACAAACACCATTAGAGGACATAAAGAGAATCAGGAAATATTCTCAATCAATTGTTTAATCTTCCCATTTACTCAAATGCATAATATGGCAGTATCTTTCCTTTCTACTTAGTGAAACTAAGCACTGTCTGGAATGAGATGAAAAACAAAAGGGTTCTTGATTTCAGGTTGTGAAAGATACAAAATCAATGTAGTGACATATGTGTTGTTATAGGGTTGAGAGTAGCAGGAAAGAATGACTCCTGCTCATTCACCAGTTTATTTCGACCTGCTTTCCCATAGCTGTTATTCAACTGAAGCTAAGCTTAGCATGCTGTTCTTTCTAAGGCTTCTGATAATTAATTTTCATCTTGCCTTTTTCCATGAAGTGCTGTTTTTTCTTGCCTTCCATGGCCATATGTTGTCCATTTTTTTTTTCTCTTTCTCTGCCAAGGCACCAACTTTTCAGGTGATCTTCCTGTCCCTAGTTGTTAGGTCTTCAAATCTTGACCAAAAGTTGGCACATTAGACAACTTCAAGGGGCCTATTCCCAAACTAGTCTGAGGGACTCATGCCTTTTGAATAGCATATTGCTCTTTGGTTTGGCAGGTAATGAAGTGAGTTACTTCTGTTCTAGTCATTCATCTCATTGCTCTGGTTTTCTCTACTTGAGCAGTTTTAACCATGAGCCTTCACATGAGACAATTTATCATCTTATGTCCTCATATCAGGATGTTTTGCTTTGCAGCACACTCAGAGTCACTTGATTGTGTAAATCCTTGCTCAAGTGTCTCAAATAGAACTCGAGTTTATTAAGTCCTCACGTGACCTCAGAAACTTCCTTCACACAGGGTTCTTCTTCAGTCCTCTGGCTTAGTGGGTGGCAGATTTCAAAATAGTGTAGATGCAAATTAGAAAATATTCAGGGATTTAGACAGAAGATTCCTAAGGGTTTCTATTTTTTGCTTTTTAATTTTTATTAGTACATGTTTGCTACACATAATAATTACTTACACACATTGTAGGGAATGGTATATGTATCTCAATTCTTTTCTCTTTCCCTTCTCTCTACTCCCTTTTATTTTGCCACTATCAGATTCATTTATTTTATAACTCATTATAAAATTAATTACTATATATACAGATTAACAACTAGGCTAATTACACAAAAACAGAAACTACTTAAGATAATTATACTAAAGCAATTTATAATTTTAGATAAATTCTCCATGCCAGATAACAGGAACTCTCCTGTGCTTCTTCATCTTATCTTTTTATTTTATACTTTATTTAAACACTGAGTTTTTCATAGAGAAACCATGCAGCCTTTACGCTTGTGTGTGTGATTTGGCAGTGAGAACTGCCAAAATTTTCCTGTTCAATTTTGAACAATCTCCACAAGGTGTTCATATTTCACTTTCTCTTCCTAAACAAAGTTTTAGTGCACATTTTTTAAAATGATGGTAAGTGAATTACTAGTATATATCTGGCTAGCTCTGATCAAACATGCTTTCTGTTTATCTGACTTCCTAAAATCCAGCTCTTTTATCAAATATTCTTTCTGTTTAAGAAAGCAACTAGTTGTCTTTAAGTATGGTACAATATTTTTTTCCATGAATCTTTTTCTACCTAAATCCAGTGACTTGAAATTTCACATGGTGTTGACAAATTTAAATAGAGAAAAATACTAGGCAGAGTTATCCTCCCCAGTGATGAAGAAAAGAAGGCAAAACACATCATTTGCAATTAGAAAAGTTGCTAGAGCCATTAACAAGCTCTTCCAGCTCTGGCATAATGTGTGAGCATCTGTAGTAAAGCCTACACAGTAAACAAAAGGTTAATAGCTGTGCTTTTCCAGCTGTTTCACTTGAGCCAGATGTCTGAGTGGCCCAAACTACTTAGCTGCATATTAGCGCCACATAAACTGCAGGCTGCTGCTTGTCGGGAGAGTTGTTAATTTCTGTAAAATGTTACACTGAATGTCATTAGTGTTTAAATTACAACAGATTCACTAAGCGAATTATAGTGAGTGTTGCTACAGGAATTAGTCTGATGGAATCAGAAGCAGAAGATTCATCTTTGACATGGTTTGAGTGACACTCTGGGGCCTTAGCTACATCACTTCCTCAGCATCCTGGGTTTCCCACCTGACTTTTCCTTTCTATATGTTGCCATACCAAAGCATTGTGTGTGTCTAACACATTGTATCAAGATTGTACTTCATGTCAAAAACTCTTGTGTTGTATGTCAGGTATTTATACTTATAAAGATCACTGTCATAAGAGTCAATCATTATATAGTGTTCTGTGATGTATACACATTGGCATTGACTATGTGGAGTGAATTCAAATTGTCTCAGATTCAAGGCTAATGGGATGGGTACTTAACCCCTTATCTGAACTTCTGCAAGATTGATGTGCAGGCCACATTTCACATCAAGTCTGTGTACTGATTCACCATATCACTTTTCCTCCATTATTATTCTAAAAGGCTGTTATTTTTGCTATCTCTATTATTTTTAAAGAAAAATAAATCCAGAAATATTCTGAGTTTACTGTTAGGTAGTAGAAAGATTTAAATGTATGTTTATTGCTGCATAAACCACGAGTTTTATGCTGTTTCTTCTTTGGATTAGTACATGTTATTTCTTTTATGACTACACTTGACATTGACTATTGTAAACCCAAATAATTGAGTTCAGTCTTCCAAGTATTATAATTATCTTTCTAGTTTTCCTCACAATCAAAAAATTATATTTGTAATCCTATTGAGACATCATTGGAATCCCAGCAAGTTAATTCCAATCCACCACCACCAAGGCAACCCACAGTAAGAGTAAAAACACCAAGACACATTCAAAGTTAAGGGCAGCCAAGGGGTCCTAAGTCCAAGCCCCATGAGGACATGTGTACAAAGGCCTTGATCCTAGGCCTTTCCTAGAATTTATTATCTTGTGAAGGAGAGGGGTGGCTCAGGGATGAGAGACAGTGAGGATGGCGGGAATTAGGTGAGTAACTGGAGCTGGCTGGCCAGGTGCAAGATTGGCATCTCTGTAAATTGCAGAGATGAAGATATGTAGAAGAATCAATTTACATAATCCTATTTAGGTAGCAATGGAATTGTTTTGGGGTGCTATCACTTTGGTTTTGATACGAAAACTCTTGTGCTCTGGGGAGTCAGCCTCTTATCTTGAGGCTTGTACCCAGTTGACATTCCCTGAGCAATTTGCTCTAACATCTTGCTTGCTCATATCCTATACTTATCTGTATTGTACGGAGAACACTATGTGTGGAAACAGGACTGTCTGGCTACAGAGATTGCATGTTAGCACCTCAGCTAGCTTTATTTGCAATGCTTAGAGCCAATTGAAGAGAGAAGGAAATACGCTAGCCAGCTTTTTACATATAGTATAGGGAAATGAGTCTCCAAATAATCAAAGTCACAGTAATTGCTTTGGATTCAAAGGGAGTCACTGGAGTTGTCTCCCACAATGACCAACTGCAAGAATGGAGACCATGTTGGTAGAGAGGCAAGGTAGAGGAAGAGTATTTGGAGCTCAGAGTCTGCTGACTGAGAGCGGCTGCATCTGCAGAAGTAACCTCCTTGGGAGACTCTAATGTGTCACCCCTGGTCCTGGCCCAGAGCACTTACATTTGCCCTGGTAAAGAGACCTCCTTGTTGTGACCTAAGGTAATTTTGAATGAGTGTCATATGCTATCTATATAAATTGATGCTATACAATACTCATCCTTAAGGCTATTAATAACAAAAATAAGCAGCTCATAATTTTATAACCAAATTATTCATTCAACATTATAGGACCTCAGAAACATTAATTTTGTTTTTAAAATAAAGTTTGCATTTTCACAAAAGAGGAAGGCAAATATGCACATATGCACACTTATATGGAGTTTCCACTAATGCCAGAAGATAACTTCTACTTAATTTAATTACTTTGCTTATTACCAAGACAATCTTACAAAGTCAGTATTACCTACATTTTATAGAGAAATTGCACCTAATGTAACTATTACTGGGATCATACATCCAGCATTGTCTTAGCTTTCTTCTACCTTTTCCAATTTTCTGCATGAAACATATAGCATCATCTTCTTCTATAGTCATCACTGGTCATTAATTTCTTTTTTTTTAAATTTTATTTAGAAAGAAAAAAAACCAACCAAACAAAACAGAAAAAAGGGTAGCAACAATACAGAATTCCAAAGGAAAAGAAGAAAAGAACAACAATAACAAAAAAAAATCCCCACTAAAAAATCACTAGTTAATAAATTACATACTGTCATCTTGGAAATAGTTGTTCAAGTTACAAAATTAAAGCATACAAAGTAGACATTCAAACAGTGAGACTGTTAACAGTTCTGGTCAACAATCTAACAAAAACATTAGTATAGTCATCTATCTTCCACCCTTAAACATACATGCAGTTATATGCTTTAGAGCACTTTAGTGGTCATTAATTTCATAGAAATAGAGTTTATAGAGTCATTGTCAGAAGCAGTAAGAAGACCAGGGCTTAGAAAGATAAAAGGTTAGATAGGGGAAATAACACACAGTTAGATAGAAAAAGGACAGGATGTCCACATAGTGGGGTAACTGCAGTTTACAATAATTTAATGCACTTTTTCCCCAAAGATCTAATATATTTAAACACAAAGAAATAACAAATGTCTAAGATGAAAAAGAAAATTATTCTGAATTGGTCATTGTAGATTTTATAGAAGTTTTAAGTTTTCACACCGTACTGCATAAATGTATACATTAAAAAATAATAACTTGAGATCTTTAAAGTCATTTGTAGCATAAGTGAATTTAAGAATCCAGTGTCATCTCTTTACATATAATTTAGGAAATGTATTATTTTAAACTAAAGAATAATATGTATTTTTCCTGTATATTATGATATCCAGTGAATAATAAAGTAATAAAGAGGAGTAATAAAATTCAGGACAGACTAAGATACCCTAATAAATATTTGAAGCAATATAAATAAGTTAATTGCTAGTTACCTAAGATGATTCAAATGCATTCACATTAATAGGACTCGTGCTTTAATTAGAAGTATAATACTGTAAGAGTTCCTAATACAGTTGTTCCATTGTTCATTTAAATATCTCTAATGCAGTTCTAGATCCCCATGACTGAAAGAATGAAAACAATAATGATAAGAAAAACACTTCTCTCCTCCTCCAAACACAAAAATAGAGCAGAGAAAATGCATTTTTACATTAAAAAATACCATTGCTTCTAAAGACAAGAGAAGAAATCTTAACATTAGTGGTAAATAGAAAATCACTCTAAATATCTTTCAGAGGAGGGAAAGAAGGTGTGTTTTCTACAAAAGTAATAGCAATTACTCTAAAAGTAGACTTATTTGATTTAAGCTTCTTTATGTTCATTATAATATTATGCTGTATGGCTCATATCAGAGTAAAGTCATTTAAAATGCAAGAAGTGTACAGATTGTCCTATATTTAGTGACTTAAAACAACACAAATTTTGCAAAAGTCTGGAGGTCTGAACCCAAAAATCATTCCCACTGAACTTAAGTCCTTGTGCTGTGGTGCAGTACCCTGGTTCTTGAGTGGAGAACCTTAGTCTTTGCCTTTTCCAGTTTTCCAAGTCTACCTGTGCTTCTTGGTTCATGGTTATGTTCTCTTATCTTTGAAGCAAACAGGGCAATAGCTTTAAACATCTCTGAGCTCTATGTTTACAGACACATCTCCTTATCCCACAGTACCACTTCCCTCTTTCCTTATAGATACCTTGAAATCCTAATGTTAAGTGAAGTGAGTCAGACACACAAATTTGAATGACATATATTATTTTACAGAGAAACCCAAAATTTAAAAAAAGTATGAAATTAAGCTGGAAAATAGGAAATAGGGATAGATCTTTTGCAAAAGGGACCACACATGGAAGGAGGGAAGCAAGAGAATAGAAGGGATGAAATAAGACTGAGATGTATTATGTACATGTACCAAGACATGTACCAAGAATCTAATTATGTATTGCAAAATGTAATACTAAAACATAAATGTTAAGGAAATACACCTGTCATCACATTGGGACTGCACAGATCATCCAGGGTAATGTCTAGCTGAAATTCCATGCTTCAGTCATAGTGTTAAAGTCCTTTTTACCGTGAAAGGCAAAACACTTACATGTTACAGAGATTTGGAAGTGTACATCTTTGGGGAACCCTTTATCTTGCCTGAGATAGAATAAAAAATACCAACTCTAATAGATAAAAAGAACTATGAATATATTTTTTAAACAAAACAAGATAGAAATAATAATAGTGTTAGTAAAGCATCATCAAACTAACTGTTAAGAAAACAGAAGATAGAACATCGTTACAACACAAAGTAGTTTACAACAGAGATCAAAAGAACAAGGGCTCAATCCTTTGAAAGGATTCATTAATTTGATAAAATGCTAGAATGCTGAAACAATAAAATGTATATGTAATGCATAAATTATCCATGTTACAACATAAAATATTGATGAGGGTATTATGAAAAATGAATGTGAAAAAATTTAAAAAATTTGATAAAATGGATAGAATTTATGGTAAGTAGAATTAAGGAAAAAAATCACAAAAAGAAATGTAAACTATGAATATCTATGCATCTGTTGAATTTAATCAAAAATTAGTGACATAAATTTACTCAATTTTATATTTGCTGAGGTAAGAATAAGCTTGAAGGAAAGTCATCAAAAAGATATTTACCAATTTTTCTTATGATTATAAATGCAAAAATTTTAACATGCTATTGGCTATTTAAATTTAGCAATATATTGTAGGATAATAAATAATAAATAAATTAGTTTTATTCCAGGAAAACAAGATTGGCTTATCACTCATAAAGAAAATGATGGAATTCACCACAGTAACAATAAAATGAGAAAATATATCTAATCATCACAATAGTTCTAGAGAAATTGTTTGATTCTAGTTAGTGCCCCTTCCAGACATGATTGTGTACTTAAAAAGCCTAAAATGAATTTAGTAAGATCACTGGATTCAATATCAATAGAGGCAAATATCAGAGAGAAAAACAAAGGGAATTTAAAGATAATATTTCAAAAATGGACATTGCTTATAATCTCATAATTTAACTTTAGAAATGAATATAGAAAAGATGTATAATGTATGAACCGAGAGAACTACAAAATATTGCAGTAAGAGAACATATAGAAGATTTGAATAAGGAGAATAGCGTCCAATATCAAGCTATGAAAAACTCAACGTTGTAAAGCTGTGTTCTCCCCAAATTGACAAATTGATTTATTACCACCTCAAACTCTAAGGTTTGCAGTGAAAAGCTGTATGCAGAAATGTAAATTTCCAAGGAAAGCCAAAGCAAGCTTCTGGAAGAACAAGCTGAGTATATGTTTGTGTCATTATTTTTTAAATAATATTAGAGAAGAAAGAAGCAGAAATAGAACAAAACATGCCAATGGAGCAATAAAGAGGTACAGAATATCCTCACTGAATTGTTACATCAATAAGTATCTACATAGAAAAATAACCTCATCTTTTATCTCATACATAATCAATGTGAAATGCATTATAAATATCCTATGAATGGCAAAATAATTTATAGAAAACTGTATAAGTGAGAATATTTTTCTAATTTTGAATAAGCAAAGTGTTCTTAAACAGTTCATTCAAAATTTTAAACAAGTTGGAATACTATACAGCCATAAAATATAGAAATCATGTCATTTGCAAAAATATAGTTGAACCAGGTACTTGTTTTATGATTGGAAATAAGTGAGACACAGAATCACAAATACTGTATGATCTTACTTATATATGAGTTTCAACACTTTCTCTCACTGAACCTGAGAACAGAATAGTGGGGGTCGGAGGTCACGTACAGGAAGGAGAAAGGAAATATAAATCAATGAGTATATTGCAGTCAGGAGAAATAAGATCTGGCTTTCTACTGCATGACATGGTTAATATAGTTAACACTTCTGTAGCATAAATTTCAAAATATCAGGAAGGAGGAAACTTAAGTGTTGTCATACATAAAGTTTTATCAGAAAAAGAAATGATAAATGCTTAATATAATAAATATACTAGGTACTGTGTTTGATTGCTATAAATGCATACATGTATGAAAACATCTCAGTCTACCTTTAAATATGCAAAATTATGTGCCAGATGTTGAAAAATTAAATATAAAAATTGATTAATACTAATACCAGTATAAAAGAAAACAATTTATTTATTTATGTACTTATGTATTTATTCATTTATATTTTATGGAAAAAAGGTAAGACCAAATTTCATAACAAGATGATAGAAGAATAACAATACTTAATGCATTGCATATTATTATCTTTAAAGTACTTACTCATGGTACAAGATTTGGGCATAAAATATTCTCCAATCAATGTAAGTACAAGCTTTCCTTATCTAACTTGCATTTTTCTCTTTTTCCTTTCCTTCCTTTCCTTTTTCCCGTTTTAACAATTTCTTCCTATTCTGCAGTATCTATTATATATTTTAGAGCTTATATTAGTTTCTATCAGTTTTTTATACCAGTGAGACAATACAATGGCTACATATGTGAATCTGATTCATTACACTAGTGGGTATGGTATCAAGTTACATCCATTTACCTAAAAAAAACTAAAGTTTATCCTTGTTTATGACTCAGTAGTCCTCCATTGTATAAAAATACTACATCATTTTTAGTGATTCTTTGGTTGACAGGCATTTAGCTTGATCCCAGGATTTAGCTATTACAAATTGTGCTGCTATAAATATGGGTGCACATATGTCACTGTGGTTTGATGTTTTTAATTCTTCTGGGAAGAAACCCAGAAGGGGAATTACTTGAATGAATGGGACCTCTAATGCTAGCATTTTGAGGGATCGCTATGCTGATTGCCATAGTGGTTGTACCAGTCTACACTCCTACCAACAGCAGACAATGGGGTCCTTTTTCTCCATAGCTCCGATGACATTAGCTATTGCTTGATTTCTTGAAGATAGCCATTCTTTCTGGAGTAAGATGGAATCTCAGTGTTGCTTCAATTTGCATCTCTCACAAGGCCAGTGATGCGGAACATTTTTTCACATATTTAATTTGCCATTTGTATGTCTTCATCTGAGAAGTGTATATTCATCTCAGATGCCCATTTTAGGATTGACTCTTTGAATTTGCAGGACCTCATTGAACTAAAAGTAAAATTTTTTTATGTTGTAATTGGAAACATTAATTGGTAGAGTCTCGTTAAAACTTTTTTGCATTATTTACTAATTCAAGGATTTAAGAGCTCCCACTAGCACACATGACATGTGATAGATGTAATGTTAACATTTCCAATGGAAAGAATATCTACCCACATTATAAGCAAAATCTTAAAAATTAGTTTAAAAGCAAAATATGGAGCAATAAGTGTCAGAAATGTTAGAAGGAATAGAAAAGGATATATCTATGCCATTCATATAACACAAATAATTTTTTATAAGAAGGCACTAAAAAGAATAAAGGAAAATAGTCATAGAAAAGAGCAGTGCAAATTGAGTTTATTAAAATTACAAGCTTTTATAGCAATTATAATAAACAGACACATTAGCAGAGTTAAAGAAAATAGGATAAATTAGGAAACTGTATTTATGATGTATGTAATTATGCTTAGAATTTTTGATGGAAAGTGAGCTTGTATTAAATTTGGTGAAAAACTTTAAAATACCTATTAAAAGAGAAAACATTACAACAAAATATAAAATAGAAATGTTATATCTATAATGCAATTTCATATATATATATATAATATATCTGATACAGTATATATAATGTGAGATATATATGTTATACATATGTATATATACATGATATATACCTTATATCATCCTTCAAGAATGGGCAGAATGAGGCTGGGAACCAGGTGATCCCTTACCAAAATCCTTTCTACTGCTTCTGGTTTTGTGGGAAAGGTGAAGGAATCTAAACAGTTCCCTACTGGAAATGACAAAATGAATAACCCTTTCAGAAAGTCAGCTGGCAGAAGATAGTCTCAAAGGATCAACAACCCCAAATTCATAAAACAAATCAGGCTGCTAGAGAAACCCAGAGTCTAGTAAGGTAGAAGAAGTAGGGTTTTAGGATAAAGGAAGGAAAGTTAAGAATAAAAATGGTATAGTATAGTGAGATTTGTTGGGTGTTTAGATATGAGGCAAGAAATGGAGAAAGGTGATAATAACTATGAAATTTGCAATTTCGGATAAGTGCTTTTGAAACATCTAGTGATGTCCAGTTGGCTGGTAAAAATGGAAAAACCAATTATGGATCATGTCCTGCTCGTGAATTTGGAGAAGCCTATATTGCATCTAGTTTCTCTTCTACTCAGGGATCCCATTTAGGCCAATAAACTTCAAAACTGCTATGTAGTTCATGTCATAGCATTGGCTGTCAAGGAAAAGTTTATTTATTGAATTGGAAGTTACTCTCCTGAAGTACAGTCACTATAGATACTCACCCGAGAAATCTTCTTTTGACAGCATGCTATGAAATGGAAATTTGTATGCAGACCTGGACAGATAGTAACGTATGAAGGCATTTGAGGAAAAAGGCTGATTGTTTTACCGAATGGTCTGGTTCAAGAGAACTCCCAACTCATGTTGACAGTCTCAGTGTAATTACTTTCCCGACTCCTTGAGTGTCACCATATTGAAATTAATCAATGGTTATTGAGATAGCAATCATTTGAACAGTTATATATTTTAAAAATGAAAAAGGAAATTACTTTGTAAATGGAAACATAATATTAAAAAGCTGAAGGAATTATCTTAAATTAGCAAGAAATCAGATTGAGGAATAGGTATTAAGTCATTAATTCTATCATTTTGGGAGTTAGAACATCTCATTGAGTATTTGTTGGTCACATGTTCCCACTAAGAAATTGATTACCTTGTCTGTCTAAAGAGAAGGGGCTTTGTCAAGATCTGGATGTTTGGCAAACAATGATAGTCACAGTCTTAGAAATAGTTTCCAACATATTAATTAGTCACATTTCTACTCAGAGCATAATTTTGAATAATAAAATCCAAAGCTCTTTAAAAATATGCATTCAGGATCATAAACATCCAATTAAGTTGAACCTTGTTGCCTATGCTTTTCTCAGTAGAAAGGATCCTCATTTCCTGCATCCCAATGACATTTTCTTAATCTACTTTAAGATGCTTTTTTGGGAGCACAATGTGGAATTATACATTGATTTATTTTTTAATGGTTCATAGAACTGGGTCATATTCCTCTAGATAATGTAAAATCAATAAGTAGAAGTGGATATCTTCAGTGTCACTCAGTGGAGAAAGTTAACCTCAGGATTAAGGTAGAATGAAGCTATGTGATCTGTGGTTAGAAGGAGTCAGTACCAATGGACCATGCGTAATCTATGTCTCTGCCAACATGAATGCTTGTTCTTCTTGCCATCATTTGAGCACTGGATACCCAATGACAGAGCCCGGTGAATATAAGCTACATGGGCAATTTGTGAATTGGGGATTTAATGGCTCTTCAGTGATACATATCTGTTGGGCACTAATATGTGATACCAAGATGTTCGTATTTTCTGTGAACTCCCATAGACCTGTTTTCTTTTTTTGCCCTCCTTGTCTCCAGCATTCCAGCCTTTTTCCATACATGCTTCTGGCCAGTTGACTAGATCCATTGACAATGATTATGAATTTATATGTATTCTAGGATTGCAGTCTTTTTCTTGCCGCACATAGTAAATGGCCAGTTTACTGAAGAAGTCTGCTGGAAACTGCTCCTTGGGAGAATTTTCCTTTACCACTTGTCTTAGTTGCTTTTCTCTTGTTGTGGAAAGAAAATACCTGATGCCCAAAATGAAGGAAGAAAAGGTTTATTTCTTAAAATTTTTGGAGGTTACAGTCAATACTCAGGTGGCTCCAAGGCAGGGTGGCATGTTGGGCTGCCATTCATGATCCCTACAAAACAGCAAGAGCAAATCATGCAAAAGAGAGAGATACACCTTCATCCTGCCCTTACACTGTATGTAGGCTCCTCCCCTGGGCGGCTGTAACACACACACCACCAATCCCAGTGATAGAAAATGAGTCAGTCATGAATTTTGGATTCAGTCACATCTATGATTGTATGAAGCTTGTTGGGGCAGGGGCATCTAAACACACCCATAACACCACTCTAAGGTCATCTTTCAGGGAGACTGTAGTACCACTCTAGTCTATTTTTACATTGCATCCACAGATCTAAACAAAGCAGTGGTTTTCCCTCCTCTGTCACCTGGCTCTTGGGACTCCCTTGTAAGGCCATGTGTGAGCAAGAGGACATCAGCCGTGGTGCAACTGTGGGGAATGATGGAACTCTGAGGTTTCCCGTGAAGTTTGCATGCTGCTTCTTATCTTGCTCATGCATAGCCACTGCTGTGCCATGTTTATCCTTATGTCCTGTGCAAGACCTGCTCAATCTTATGTCTCACTCTGGGCAGCATTGGTCAATTGTAGATTTATGTTCCTGTAGTTTTCCATGGCCAGTTGCTCTGTATCTACCAAGCTTCAGGAGGTAATATGAGTGTATAACTCTCAAAGTGTACAGTTATTCACTGACAAGGATATAATTTTTCTCTAGGAGGCTAGAGGCTTGTCTTGTGATTCTCCCATTAGTACATATCTGAAAAGTCTGTGTAGTATCTTTTCCCACTGCTAGTAACCACATTATCATTCAAGGCTGTGTTTTAAAGATCAAGTGGCTGGGCTGTATGCCCCAGCCACTGAACTACAGCTGCTTTAATTTTTAACTGATGAAATGAGTCTAAAGTATAGATACAGATATGTAACCTAAAATTAATGGTAATTTTACCCAAATTTTCTTATGGGATTAGGTTTATCTATTTACCATTTTTAAGAAAATAATTATGGGAATAGTTAGAAATGACCTCATATTATAGAACAAAGTGTCCTTTTCCCAGATTTTAATGATTCTTCTAGTATGCTTTGTACCAATCTCACACATATTTGCAAAGTGTTTTCTATAAATATGCATAAACATAATTTTTTCTATTTCCTTAATTTTGAAAAATTTATATAAATGGAATTATCCCACATGTAATATTTTTCTAATTTATTTTTGTTAAGAAACACAAAATCCTCAACATTATGTTTGAAGTGTAATCCATTTTGCCTTTGGTAAATCTAGTCAGATCTTACCTGTTGAAATGGAAAATGTCTCTAATGCACCACCCCTCTTTGGGTCCTCAGAGGAGCTAAGCAACAGACCTGACTTCTGTTCCCTCGAT
This sequence comes from Dolichotis patagonum, assembly GCA_004027295.1. Lineage (NCBI taxonomy): Eukaryota > Metazoa > Chordata > Mammalia > Rodentia > Caviidae > Dolichotis > Dolichotis patagonum. Next base: position 28,539 of record PVJX010014396.1, read on the forward strand.
AGGAATCTTTGCTCAGTATTCCCTTTCGTGCTTCGTCTGTCTAGAAAGCATTGCATTTGGGAGATTCCGGCAATAACACTCCACATCACAGTTCTTTGAAATGCTGCACTACAAAGCTGGCCTCCATGTTTCCATTCATTTACTGATGGATAAGTAGGCTGTTTCCAGGATTTAGCTATTATTATCCGGGTTGCTTCAAGCACAGATATGTATGTGACTGAACTATGACATCTTTAACTGTTTTGGGAAGAAGATAATCTTCCTATTTTAAAGTAAGAATATTTGGAGTCTTAATTATTTCTGAAAACACTTCTTCAGCACAGGGGCTGGATTAATGTTTGGTTGAAAAACAGGGAGAAAGTATGCCTATCCAGGCACCAGAAATCTTAGGAACTATCTTAAAATTCTCTATATTTTCTGCAGTAAGAGCGAATTTTAATTTTGAGGAGAAATCAGTCTTGCATCTGAAATTTCTGTTTTGTAACTATGAGCAGTCTACACAAGTAAAATCAAGGAGGATTGAGTTTTCATATGCATACATTTAATATTTTAGGTGAGGAATTTGAGCTTCTGTAGTGTATCCATGGTGGTTCTGGGAAACAATCATAAGAGATATCAAGGTATAGCTATATTTGTTTTAAATCTATCATTTACCAACTGCTTAATTTCCATATTGTATTTTCCAAACCAAATTCTGTTGACTCAAGTTGACATGCTGAGGAGTGATGGTGTTCAAGAAACTTGGAGTCTACCTTCAACAAATAAAAAAAGGAGAGGGTTGTATGATGCATCAGAACATTTGCTTTAAGAGACAAAAACCACTGCCAATAATACATGCTATAAATAAAAAGCAGGATACAGAAAAAGATGATAGAGTACATCCTGGTTTAACTAAAGAATTTCTGCAGAAGCAATATCAAATCAAGATTCTGAAAAAACGAGACACCACACTAAAAATTGCTATATAAAATTAGCAATTTTATATAGAAGCTATAATAAGTGTACTTTTCTTCAAGTCAACAGTGAGTTCAAAGTTGATGGAATAAACAAGAGATAAATCTGTACAATGAGATAAAAGAATGAGGGGGCCCAGGTGATACAGAAACATGCACCTCAGTATACCTGGCAGCATTAGCATCTCTGGAGCTTACAAGAGAGGCAGAAATTCAGATTTACCCCATACCTGCAAAGTCAGACCTTTGTCCTAACATCATGATTAGCTGATTTATTTCCACATTAAAATTTCAAAATCACCAAGCACAAATAAAAGCCTTGAATTATATTTGATTTTTATAAGTACTGATAAAAAAGCCAGTGGTTTGGAAAGGAGTGGATTTGAGCTGAATTAAATTGATTTTGTCTGTACAGAGATGAGATACTAGGAAAGGAGTACAAGAGTTAGGATACACGAGGTTACTGATGCTGTGCTGGGAAGCAGGAGAGGTGTAGTGATGGATTTGTGATTTTTCCCTCCCATTTGAAAGACAGGGGTACTACTACTACCCCTGTCACAACACTACTACCTGGAGTGGACATGTTTCGATGGGTCATTAGGAATACAACCTGTACGTTTCATCCCTAAAGGAAAGTGAAAGCTGTCTTTCCCTAGTTTTCAAATGAATATTGACATAGGAATGTTTATTTTTTGCTTTTTAGCTTTTTAAAACTTTGACACCTGCTTTTCTGTGCTAATTAGAATTTTTACATGGAAGAAAGAATTGCTTCACACATAATTAAGAAGACAATTGAAAGTGATGGAACAATTTCAAAAGAATACTGAAATAAATACTTAAGACATTCTGAAATAATAAGAAACACATGAACAAGTGCAAATGAGAAATCAAAATAGGTAAAGAATGTCTAATTGAAAATTTTAATAGTAAAAATAGTAAAATTGTTCACACTTGGGATAAAATCACACCTGGACAGAAAGAGCTAAATGGAATGATGGACAGTGGTAGTCAGCATTTAACTAGAAAATATTATGAATAATACAAATGACAACAATGGCAGAGAAATTAAGGAACGTAGAGTTTTTGTTCAAAGGAACCAACACAAACCTGAAAAGAGCTCCAAAAGGAAAGGATGAAATAGCAGAAATACTCAAAATAATGGTAACTCGGAAGGTTTTAAAATTGAAAGACATGAATCCACAGATGAAAAATATATTTTGAACACTGAGAAAAATACATACATACATACATACATACATACATACATACATACATACATACATAATATCTGTGTTGTAGACCCATCATAGTAAAACCCAAGACTATCCTGGATGGCAAGAGCCTTAGGGGTGCAAATATTTTTCTTGCCAATGGAAAAAGACTGGATGAATAAAAGGTGTGTGTGTGTAATGTTCCTCTGGTAAGAAGGTACATGTTGAGAGGTATTATTATTTGGCAAACTACTCCATCTTGAGTCTAAAATTGCCCTCAGAAGTTTCCTTACTGAACTGCTTGTTCCTTCTTCAGGACACCTTGGATTGTCCCAGAATACTAGACCCAGGAAAGCTGCTCCAGGTCAGCAGCAGGCAGGTGTCATGTGGCTGAAATTTATTCTGATTAGTTACTGCTGGGATACACTGTGATACGTGGTGTCACATTATCACCTCAGGGAAAATGCAAGTTACCATTACAAGGGATGCTCATTGGTTGCTCAGGTAAAAATAAAAATATTTTCAAACATTCCAAATTGCAGAGCACTTACCAGTAAATTGTAAAATCTGATGCTAGTCCTAATGAAAGCCAAGTGCTTCACTGGGAATATAAGTGAATGAAAATATAAAACATGAAATGCAAGAAATACTGATGATTGAAGAATATGGTAAAGCTTTCTAAAACTGGTAAAAGAATCAATGAATACATGCATGACTTTTTAGAATAATAAAGAACTTGAACCAAAATTTCAAGCAAAAATAATAGGAAGATTTTGTAGGAATATAGCAAAGAGATTATAATAATATTAAAATATGACATTTCCCCATCTCATTTACAAGAAAAATTAAGATATTTTATGAATTTAGAGAGCATTTATAAAGTTAAAGGTAGGTCTGTATATAAAATATGACAACTACTGTAAGAATATATCTAAATAAAATATATGCATAGGCATTAAAAATATATGCACTAAACAGGAACATGAATGATAAAGAAGAACATTGCATATCAAGCATTATTTATTATATGTAAATATATATGATAGAGTGGATAGAATGGAAACTACAATTATAATCAGAAGTATTTTCATGTGCTTGCATGTACAAAATTTAAGAATTCTCAAAGATGAAAATTTTAGCAAATGACTTTCTTTTTTACCTTATATTCACACACACACACACATATAATATTCACATTATATACAAAAATGTAAACAGTGTTTTAATGTATTTAATATACAAAGTTTAACAAAAATACTCCATGTGTCACATCTGCTCCCCTTAGAGGAAATTAATGCTCACTAGGATGTGTGTGTGTGTGTGTGTGTGTGTATGTGTTGAACTATGGTTCATAATAATAAAAAAAAACTGCTTGAATAACTATCAAAATAGAATCAATAAGTAATTTTGTATAATTATGTAGTAGAATACTATAAAGTAGTAAAAGAAACCAAAATGCAGACTTGTATTTGTCTAACTAAGAAATAGAAGCAAGAAATCAAACATTGCATACTAAGTTACCGTTTTGTAAATTGCAGAGAGAAGCAAACAAAATGATAGACACAGGTACATAAATACATGAGTAACAAAAAGAGAGAGAAAGATGCCAGAAGGAGGAGGGAGAAAAGAAAGAAAAAAGTTAGAAAACAAGAAAAACTTCCAGCAGTCAGCAAATGGCTTAATAAACTTATACTATAACAAACAAGGACCACCTCAGCCAGTATACTTGTTTGTGAGTTGCCCAGGCAATAGTTTCTGTTCTAGAGATGGTTTCTCCAGTCTCTTGGAAACAATCGGTCATTTTGATGCACATTGCATAAACCAATCCCCAATTCACAAACCATTCTGCTTCTATACTTCCTTATTCAGTATAAGGTCTAGACTGTCAGAGACAAGGGCCTGTTATTTTGGGAGTGATCCCAATCAGTGGCAATCCAAATCCTGGGTGTTTTTCTGGTGTTTCTGTTTAACATTGCATCTAGTGCATTGGTTAGAAGACTGCTCATGCTGTGCTGCTAGGTCACTGGTCGTGGCCTTCACAGATAGAACAAGGACATCTCCAGGTCCCCAAAGAAAGGCATGTCCTTGAGAATTTTTGATTTCTGGTTTCCTTCCCCCTGCTCAAGTGGCTCACATCAGACCACAAAAATAGTAGGTTGCAATCTCTCTATCTGTCTGTCTGCTTGCCTGATTGATTCCTGTAAGATCCTGGGGACCCGAGTTAGTCAATCTGTCATTCCAGCTCAGTTTGAGCAGAAGAAGAGCTTGATCACCTCTTGTCAGTTATGGCCACACTCAAGTAAAGGGGAGGATTGGGATATTTAACCTCTGAGTGCCTACTGAACATATGAATGGAAAGGACATACTCAGCAATAGGTTACTTAGTCTGTGCACCAAGAATGGGAAGCATTGATCACAGTGACTGATTAGGCCCTCAACTGGTGTTCTGTGGTGATCACATAATGGAGTCCTCATACCCTTCTTAGCTAACTCATGCCTAAGTTCCCTCAAGAAGCATGGCCAGGCAGGCATCTACATGGTCTCTCTCTGAGGGTCACCCACCCTTTGTCTGTTGTGCCATCTTTCAAGGTTTCACAGCATACACTATAGAACTAATTAGTTAAAATCCTTCAGTCACTGAGTTGAGGAAAAGGGGAATTTCCAGAGTTACAAAAGAGACTAAACTATTCCCTGCATCTTAAAAAAAGGTAAAAGACCCATTCTGACTGAGAATTTTGCCTTGGCACACTCACTGGCTGCTGCAGTTGCTATCAACACCTATAGCTTCATTCCTTACTCTCAATTTGTCTACTTCCAGTCAATTGAACTTGTTCCAGATAGCCAGTGTCTGCGTTCAGCCACAGAGGCCCTCCCTCCTGAGCCTCCTTCTTCCACATCTATGCTGGTCAGATGGCATCATCTAATGGCCACCTAGGATGACTCTTAACAATTCCTTCTGAGTTTCACATTTTGACTGAGAAAAAATTGGACTTCCCGCCCTGACAATGTTCTGTGTAAGACCTGAATAGATAGGACAGACTGAGTTCTATCAAACTGGACCCCTGAAAGGCCATGATCATTGCAAAAGTTGGGGACTTTCCTGGCAGAAAATGGAAGGAAACTTTTTTTTTTCTGTCAAAAAATTATCATGGGGCTGGGGATTTAGCTCAGCGGCATAAGCGCCTGCCTTGCAAGCAGGCAGTTGTGAGTTCGATCCCTGGTACTGATAAAAAAAAAATTATCATGATGGGGGCAACTGAAATCTTGCCTTTCAGCTTTTCTACTGATCACAAACATGCAACCTGGGAAGACATCTCTGCCCCAAACCAGTCAGTCTCCTTCTCATTTAACTCTTCACTTTCAACTTTGACTGTTCCTTGAGACAAAGATGACAGGTGCATCAGCCTAAAACAGATGGCTGGAATCTTGAAGTTCTGAAAACTTTGCTCCCAGAATTACGGACTAAGGACTCACATCTAGGCCTGGCAATAAACCATGTGACATTACCAAGACTCCCATTGCTGTCAGATGTCACAGAAAGCACAAATAGTTATCCACCTACATATTAGCCTGATAGACTATTTAATTGCCATGGCAAAATATCCATGCTGTCAACAATGAAGAAAAAAATGGCTTCTTCTGTTTTCAAGTTGCCCCCATAGGCCTCTTCAATTGATATAAAAGGCCGGCTGATTTTGACTCTTTGCTACAAGGGGTTAAAAACTCTCCTACATTGGCTCCAAACCACCTGTGTCCTGCATGATGAGAAATCCATCCTAGTCATCAAAACAAACCCACAAGTCTGTCTGAGAGGCTCTCAGATTCAGTGCAAGCCAGGAAATCTTTATCCTTTCTGTTCAAGGAACCCAGGACTGACCTGCCTCTTCTTTACATTCATCAACCCCAAACTGCTCAACCAGCCACAATGTCACCACTGTCAGTTATGTCTCCTGCACTGCAGCATCGTGATCTTCTGTCAGCAATTCCTTCTAACTCTGTTTAATACTGAAGATCATTGCTCTATTTTAGGTGGGCCAGCCTTGATAAAGTTAAAAGTCCCTGCCACTCCCATTGATCCTGATACCTGGGGGAATACAGTCTTTCCCTGAGTGCATCCAAACTGGGACTGTAGTGCTCCAGAGGGCAATGAAGTATTAGATCAGTACTGCACTGCTCTCCTGACAGACCTCAAAGAGGAAGATAAGAAGCCAAAAACATGTCTAAAGTTACTGAAATTACCCACTGGAGCCACCATTGAAAAGAAATTCTGCGAAAGCAGATCCTGTGAAATTGATGAACACTTTACTGAACGTGAATTCCTGTACATGCTTGAGTGTCCTATATTTCTCCTAGGATGTGACCAACCTACCACTCACTTGAGTCCACTATCCTGGACTTGATATTGACTCTGACTGCACCCTGGGAGAAAGAAAAGTGCCTACATCAGTCTAAAATATCTGATAATCATAACCCAAATATATTGAGAGACTTATTTTCAGAAGAATTGACAAAGAACTCATGCCTGAGACTTACTGTCAGTCATTTCCATTTTGTGATAGAGCTCTGATAGAAGGCAACCCCCACCTACATCAACCAGTTCAAGATCTCTAAGAGTCCAATACCACTGCAATTGCCCAGAGCATATGTTGCCTCAGTCTTCTACCATCCACAGTCTGCTAGCATACCTTCCTGGACTTAAAGATTGCATTCTTTTGCAGTTTGTTGGCTCATCTCATCCAGCTCCTCTTTGCAAATACACCAGCTCTAGACTCAAAGGTTATTTGAGCTGGACTAAGTGCTGGCTTCTTTTTCTGAGTTCACAAAAACAATGATGCTTACTCAATTGCCAGTCCTGGTAGTGTCCAGTGGCCTACCTGTGCAAATACTTGGATTAGGTTGCTCCTTATATGGAAACCTAATTAATCAGGTGCCACATGCTGTACTGAGCTTAAAATGGACTGTGATAGATAACAAGCATACCCTGTTTACAGGTAGAAGTAACTCTGTTAGGAATGAAGTGCAACAGGCTGAATATGCTGTGGAAACCTTGATTTTTGCAAGGATGATCTTCACATCAAATTGCTTCCTGTTGCTATTTGGAAACCTACTACAAATGGCATAAAATAATCTGGTGCAAAGTTCTAATTTTACCCAGCATTCCCTACAGATCAGAGCCATGCCTGCCCTCACTGTTTGTTTTGCAAGCTCAAGCCACAGCCATTGGCACCTCTACCCTCGCAGCCAACTCAGGCTTCAGCATCTGTGTCACTGACCCTGACCTCCACCCACAGATAACAGTTGGTGTTTATATTCTGGCCTGACCTATACTCAATCAGAGCTGAGAGGGCAGCAAAAGTCTGCAAGGTCCTGCTGTAAAAAATCATCCCTAGATGTGGCCTACTCTGGATCACTTGAAATGAAAATGAGCCTACATTTTTAGAAATTAAAATATAGCATACAGAAGCTCTAGAAAAGCTCTAGAAAAGTTTGGAAACAACTTATATCTTGCACATATATAACCGAGCTGCATATTAACTACCTCTACAAGTTTCAGAAATTCAGACTTTGATCTGTTGAGATTTTTACCTGAACCATATGGCTCACTTTGAAGAGATGATGCACTCAAAGCCCACTGATATGGTCACTCTAGACACTGACAGATTCACACATGCAGCCTGAGGAGATGTCCTCAGTACCGATTACTCTGTACCAATTCCCATCGATTTTTGTGGCTTTTCTTGCTGCTTTTCCAAGTCCTTGCTTCCACATGCCCTGCTAGCTTTAGTTTCTGCCTTAAACTGTATGTATAGTTGCCCTGAGAATAGAATATTCAACAAACACTTGACCAAGATTTGATGAGGGTCCAAGGCATGTTGGGAACTCTTCTAGATCATATTAACTTCCTTACTGCTTTTCCCAAATAATGTTACAGAACAGAACGAACTAAATTACATCTCTTCCTAAAAACAATTTAGGGAAAAACTGTGTAATAAGACAACAGTGGGGAGCTTGATTGGAGCCCATCCTAGGGTCACTGACAACACTAATGTTACTGCTTCTAGTTGGGCTTTGTCTCAGAAGAGCACATGTAATACGCACAGCAAAGATTTGCCAAGGAAACTAAAAGAGGGGGGAAAGGCAACAGAAAATGCTACCCTGCCACCACCAGTGTACTTTAGTTTGTAAGCTGCCCAGGTAATTGTTCCTGTTCCAGATCTGGTTGTTCCTTCTCTTAGAAACAGCTGGTCACTGTGATGCACATTGTATAAACCAATTCCCAATGGACCAGCCATTCTGCCTCTGTCCTTTCTGCTTACTTATCCAATATAAGCCCTACACCAATGGAGATTGGCTCTGATATTTTGGGAGTGATCCCAATCAGCACTCGTCAATGTAAGTAAATCTGCCTCCAAATCTTGGATATAGCTTTGGCATTTCTGCTTGCCACTGCAGTACAATTTGGTAGCACAGAATGGTTAAAATGGATGCAAATATACAGTAATGCAAACTGATAAAATACTATTTTAAGTGAATATACCATGGTATGCAACATAATATTCTGCATGATGCAATTTAAATAAAATAAATCACAAATCAGTAGCCCACTGATATAGGTCTATGTGGTCAATTAACAAGACATAGCTAAATCAACAGCAGTGCCCTCTCAGGGGTAAGAAGTATGACCACAGACAGGGAATGGGAGAGACTTAAAATGATGGAACATATGCATATGTTTCTTACATTCCTCTTGAACTCTTTTAAATTTTTAATATGTAAAATATGAATATAGAACATAATCAAGATATTAGGCCTGGGAGACTGAATCACCCATCCATCCCAGGTCTGCCTCTTTGCTCAATTACCCAGAAGCATTCCTTGACTTCTATGACATGCAAAGTTCCCACATCAAAGAGCAGATTACATTTCAGTGCCCTGAGTTCACCCTGGCTCTTATCCAATTTAAGCCTACAATCTGACGTAAGATACATCACATTGCTCCGAAATAGGACAGTGCTTTTGATCAGATTGTCCCAAATAAGTTGTCCATTAGACCAGGTGATTTCTAGAAGGTCGTATGAAAGTGATTTCACTGTTGCACACCATCATTATCCTGCCTCATTCACTGATCCTGGGCAACTCCAGGTGAATATTTAAAGATGTGAATGAAAGCACTTGACACCTGTAGTGTGGAAGATGCAAGTTCTACTTTGCTAAGTTCCCCTGGAGGTACCAAAGGAGTGAGGAGAGGGTCAAACCAGAAACATCAAAGCTGTGAGCAGGTGAGGCATTATGAGTGCTGCTTCAGTTCTCAGCTCGTGAACTCTGGGGCCACCTGGCAAAGGGAGAGAACTTCAGAGGTGGGCAGGCCTGGGTTCAAATCCTCTGATGTAGAACTTCTAGTGCCGTGATTCTGAATTTCAGATGAGGATGGGCCAGAAATCATATTTTCTTTACTTGACAGTTTCTGTTTGTGGCTTTGAGTGCATAACTTATTAATCTCTTTAGACTCCAGTGTCCAACCTCTTAGAGTCACTAAAAGAAAGAAGAGCATTGAGATATCAGAGACAGAACATCTAACACAACTCCTTATGTATTAAATGCAGCCAACAAATGATAGCTAATATTATTTGAGATCTGCCAGCACTTGAATCATCACTATAATTTTATTAGTAATAATAAAAAGTTAATTTTAATTTTTTATAACACATGAAATTGATATTCATAAATTTTAACTTACTATATTTTCATAATATGGATGAGCATGTAGTATTCTTCAAGCAAATCCATGTTATCTTTTCATTTCATCCAGGTTTTTATAACTCACAAAGTCCTTGGGTACACTGCATAAAATACTTCAGAGCAATCAGCTTTAGAGTTTGCATAGTTTATAATTCTCATCTTAATATGTAAGAAGCAATCAGAAAATCTATATTATTTTCTCCTAACAATATGGATTTGATGACATTGTACAAATAAAAATATTGTTTATGCAAAGATGATTAAATCTTAAAAGTTTATAATAATAATGAGCTGACTTATAAGAGTTATAAAATTTCCATTGTAGTTTTAGACATATTCTTTCACAGGTAATGGGAGAAGAAACCAAATTGTCATAAAGGAAGATAACCACATGAAGAATGCACTATTTTCATATAAATGACTTACAAAAAGATGTATTTACAAGTTTCCTTCTTCAGTAGTAGCTCATGATCTCTATAATTTAAAGAAAACCAAGGTAATGTCTTTCAAGGCATTAAATGTGGAATTGGCCAGAATTGAACATATATCATTTTAAGAATTATATGACTTTGGACAGGCTATTAACTTTGCTGAGATATTGTCTTCCCTCTTTTAAAAGGTGGAGGGTATAATAATACCCATTTTTTAGAAGTATAAAAAGACTACCTCTCTATGGAATCAAGACTGCTATATTAGATAAATGCTAAATAAATAATAGTTTCCTCTTATTTTAACATTTCATTGTTTTACCAGACTGAGCTTTTGTTAGGTTTGGATTTCCATTGCTGAAACACAGAGTTCTCTGGAGTGGGGGATGATCCGTCTTTACATACGGAGAGGCAGATCCGTCTCTCTAGAGTAGGTGTGAATAGAAGGCTCTTTGGGAGAGTTCTAAAAATTATTATAAAGAGTTACTGACTGAAGTCAGTTATCTTTGGGGAAGTAGGAAAATATCAAACTGGATTTCAGGGCAAAGGAGAAAATGGAAAATATAATGCCCCATTTCCAATGCAAATGTAGCAGTCACAATGAAGTTTCCATTGGAGTAGAATTATTCTCAAAAGAATATAATTGGAGCCATTTATCGGCTGGAGAATCAGGGTCATGGCAACAAGGCTGAGAGACTGGAGTAGAAATACTAAGTACCTTGGCAACAGGGCTGAGAGACTGGAGTAGAAATACTAAGTACCTTACTTCCTGCACAACTGAGAAGTAATTTCAACCAGGTATTTCAGAAAAAGCTGGGGCTATTTTGAGGGGAAAGCTAATTTTTGGTAACAATATCACAGAAGTGTATGAATCTAGTTGAGTTTCAAATGTAAGATGACTGGCAAAGTATTTAGCACACAGATCATTCCATGTGACACATTCTATCACTCCTTTTTGTGGCAGTATTTTCATTTTAGTAGACAGTGAGACGATTAGTGGTCTTTGACTCCTGTTCAACTATCAATTTTGTCTTATAACAGGCCATCTTGTCTATATGATTGATGATTTATAACTTGGCAGGAATCTTTGGTCAAACTCTTCTCCCTAGTTCACTATCTGGGATGAAGAAATGTCAGAGCTATAGACTTGAGTCTTTGTTGAGAGACTGACCTATGCACCAATGGAAAGTCTTCATTTTAGAATTCAAACACCTGTTAGAGTGCCTTATGAAGAGATAGTTCAGTATTACTTGAGTTCCAATGTTTACCCAATGTAATCTTGTGTTTAAATAAGCATTTCATCCAAAAATTAAAGCGTGTAATAATTTAAGAAACCAAGAAACAAACAAGCAGACAAACCCTCTAAATAAATCAGTATTTTGGGCAATTATGGACGATTGGGAGAAATGGCAATCCAGGTGATATTTTCCATTTGACTGGTTTTACATTTTAGGACTTGGCACTGGTGCACCCATCCTATAATAGGCAACTATATGATGATTAAAAATTAAATGTTTTATATTGTTTCAAGAGCTGTTGTTCAGGGAATTGCACTGAAAGTCACTTACCTGAAAGAAGAGCTAATATTCTGTTAGTGATGGAACACTGTGCGATTTCCATTTGCTCTGTGCACTTCCCTGGAAAGACTAAACCATAAATACACGGTGTCCACTTAGGGGGTTTATCTATGCAATTTCTGCATGAGTTGCCTTTGTAAATGAGGCTCACAATCTTCTTTATGCTTATTCAAAAGCTTTTCTCAATTTTACCAAGTGGAAATGAACCTTGAGGACTGACATCTCCTGTGTGTTTGAATTTGTTGGGAAAATTTGAAATGATCATCCAGCTTCAGCATTTGTAAAACTAAGATTATTTTTTTTTATTGACTGAGCAAATGGTATTCTTAGAAACAATTTCTGTGCATTGCTTGTTATATGATATAAATTTCAAGGAGAGAAAAATGGGAATCATAGTCAGACATAATAGTACATGATCTGTCTGCACACTGGTTGGGTAATGCATGACAAATTATTTAAATTCTCTACACCTCAATCTCATCATATAAAGTAAAAATGAATATATTTCTCTGAAGTTTGTCTTCCAGAGAATATGGCATGGTAGCCTAAAACCTGACATTGGTAAATGTTGCTAAAACCTGGCATGGTAGCCTAAACCTGATTAAGGGAAAGCAGTAGCTCTGAATTAAATAAATTCCTGATGAATGCCCACAGGATGTGTTTGCATACCCTTTTCAGTGTGTCTGTTTCTCCTCATCATTTTACACTGGTATTGTCCATTGCCTGTCCCTTGTTCCAATAAGATTGATTCCCAGAACAGAAGCACCGTGTGTTTTTCAGGGGTGGTGCAGAAATTGACACAGCAGGCCTGGAGAGTGGCTAGTGGTGAACAGATTTTAATAGCCCCATAAAGGTCAACTGGTCCTAAAAACTCTTTTACCAACCTCATGTCACATAACTCCAAGGCCTAGAAGATTATGTGACATATACAAACCTGTGAAGAATGACAAAAATGTCTCCTGAGGATCAGGGTTGCTGAAGGAGGATATGACAAATAGGGAGTGAATCTGGGGTGTAGTCACTGTCTAGGAAAACTCATTTTCCGTGTCCAGACTTGTCTGTGATTCTAAATGAGGCATGAATTGACCTCAAGGTTTTTCATCTCATATTATTTGATTAGGTAGATCACAGCCCCAGGAATTTATGATAGTAAAAGTTTCAACAACCCAAACTGAATAACCTCTGTTGGATGATGATTGAGAATGAGCATTTAAAATGATTTTGAGGGGATAATACCAGACATGAGAGAAAAAGCCTGCTAATAAAATTTAAAAATCAAATTAAAATAATGAGTAAAACAGATATGTGAATTGAAATTAGAAATTTAACTTATACATGCATAACAAACTTCAAAATGAAAATGCAATGAGCTAAAGAAGGAATTTTTCTTTCCTGGAAAACATCAGAAATTAATATCAAAGACAGGTTAATAAGCACATTCAAAAGAAGGAGAATGAATAAACTAATAAAGAGATATAAGTGACAAAAGAAACCAAAGTAAAAGTACATATTTCAATAAATTATGCCAAAAGTTACCTCTCACCTAATACAAGATGAAGGCCTCATAATAAATAGATTTATACACACTACAGGGTATACAAAGAAGAACAAAGTATCCCTTCCATACTACGGAGACATTTTGATGGATAACCTGACAAGGAGAAATTCTATGAATCTTCTAGAAATTAAAAATCAAATTTATATTAGATACTTGAAGAACAAAATAGCTGTAAGAAGATGATTGTTATTTTCAGTATATTTAATTTGGATAACTAAATGACTTTGTATTATTTAAACAGGAACAAAGCCAAAAAACCTAAGCAGTCATAATAATGTATAACAAATCAGGAAAATATAATATAAATATGCATAAGGCTAAGGTTGAAAATTTGGAATGTTTTATTTATATTTTTATTTTTATTTTTTATTTTTGGAGTGTTTTAAAAGTGACAAAAGTAAGTAGTTAAGTGAAAAACTCTGGTTGGATTATTTAGCATACTTTATAAACTAGCAGGATGAACAGTGTTACCTTTATAGGAAACATGTATAACTAAAAAAAACAAAACAACAACAAAATAAAAACTATCCCTACTTACATATAAGAAATTGATACCCCATATCCTGAATGTTTTCCCACACCAACCCATTCTTCATGTCTTGGCAAAAATCAACAAATGGGGTGCCCTACAAATTGACTCATTTCTGACACCAACTGCCCAGAGTTAGTCCAGACCCCACAGTTCCAGGGCTTAGTCCTTGCAGGCAGCTCCCACCGACTAGGACGCCAATTGTGGGTATTTGGTTACCCACATCTACCTGGCTTGCTACAAATCAGAGATTCTCATGGGTCATTTATTGTTTGCTAGTTTGCTAGAGTGACCCACAGAAAGCAGAGACACAGTCCAATTAATATCATTCTTATTTTTAAAAAAGATATTTCAAAGGGCTTTAATAAACAGATGAAGAGAGATATTGTGTAAAGTCTAGAAATGTCTTTAACAGCAATTTCTGGTGTTCTCCATGGAGTTTATGGAGTGTCATCTTCCTCATGCATTGGTGTATTCTTTTCACCATTTTATCCAAGCTCTTTTGTGTAACATTTTCTGGAAGTGTCATTACATAGACATGATTGATGAAATCATTGGCAACTGGTAATTAATTCAATCTGTAGCCCTTTTTCCCTTCCTGAAAGTCAATGCCTTAAGATGGACAAAGAGATAAACTCTAGTCATTTGCTTGGTTACCATGGAAACAAGCCCTTTCCCTGGCAAGGACCATCAGATTAACATAAACCAGAGTGTGACTGAAATGGGATTATTATGAATAACACAAGATGCGTCACTCAGCTTCATTGTTCTGGATACTAGGATTTCAGGAAATAGGGATAAAAGACAGATTACTTCAAAAGATGTCTGCATCACTGTTACTGTCTTAGTTACTTTCCTCATTGCTGCCTCACAAATCTTAACATCAACAAGTTAAGAGAGAAAAAGTTTACTTTAGCTCACAGTTTGAAGAGCTTTCAGGGCTTAACCTGAAACTAAGACAGGCCAGCAGGGCAAAAGAGCATGGTAGAGGAGAAAGCAGCAAGTAGTGAGCCTTTCTTTCCTTTTTGTCCTGTCCAGGGTGCAAGCTTATTGGCTGGTGCCACTCACACCCAGGATGGGCCTTCCCATCACCCACATCCAGAACTGTGCTAATCCGATTAGCATAGTTCTTTAATTTAGCCCCTTTAATTCAGCACCACATCACCATGAGCCAGCCACTCACTAAAACCCTACCTGGGCAAACTTTGGTGAATATTTTGGGCATACACTAGAACAGTTATCTGTTTAAGTTTCAAGGATTTTAGAAACTCTATGCTAAGGAGAAATGCCAAATATGTGGTCTTATAAGCCAACATTGCAATGACCCAATTAATAAATGACAATTTATGCCTACATCTGTTGACAATAGCTACTGCTAGACACAAGTGTTTTGTAGTTTTTGGTTTAAAAAATTACCACGTATCAACCACAATTGACATTTCATAAATATCAAAGACTCAAAATCATCGATTTCCCTTCTAGGTATCCTCCCAAGAAAGTTAAATTCATACATGAATATCCAATGTTTATAGTAGCACAATTAATAATATTAAATCTTGGAAACAACCCATAGGCTCATCAACAGATAAATGGATAAATGGATAAAGAATATATGATATTTATGTATGATGGAGTAGTACTCTTCATATAATTACCTATTTGTAGGTAAATGGATGCATATTGAGACTCTAATGTTAAGTGAAATAAATTACATAAATGAGCTTAAATACTGTAGGGTTTCTCTTATATTGGAAACTAAAAATATAAATTAAAAAGAAAATGAAGATAATAAGAATCAGGAAGATCTTTTTCAATTGGGAAGAAGAACAAGGGAAGGAAGACGAGGAAGGGAAGGAATGAAGAAAGGATAGAAAAATTATTGAAAAAGAAAAATGAAAGTAGTTTTGCAAGTGGGAATGGAAGCACGATTTGGTAAAAGCAGAGAAGAAAAAAATTCAGGAGTGTTACATACACATACCAAGTCCCCGTGACAAATATAACCATTATACACTGCAAACATACTAATATAAGAAATAAAAATAAAACTCAAATATTCTTTGAATATTTTGAATTATGTAGAAGATTTTTTGATTAGAATGTAATACAAATGGAAATAAAAATAAAATAGTCACACTAAAATTTTATTTTAGGTAATTAAATAAGGCATCAAATAGATTTTTAAAGTGTTAAAACATCCCAAGTATTTATATGTTAATACATTTGAGAAATTTAAAAAAATGATAAATTTCTGTGGAAACATGAAATGCCAAAAATTACCACTGAAATAAAATGCATTGTACATTCAACATAATTAAAGTAATAAAATATTCATTGGAAAATTAGCCAATAAATTCTAAAAATTTTAAAGGGAGACCTATTTATTAGAATACAACAAAATAAGTAGTTATTATTGGAGAGTGTGTCCAATAT
>PVJX010014397.1:0-44958 GCA_004027295.1 Dolichotis patagonum
TCTTCTTCTTCTTCTTCTTCTTCTTCTTCTTCTTCTTCTTCTTCTTCTTCTTCTTCTTCTTCTTCTTCTTCATCTTCTTCTCCTTCTTCTTCTTCTTCTTCTTCTTCTTCTCCTTCTTCTTCTCCACTCCTGACCTTGCTTTTTCTAATTCTGATACAGTAGACTTTTCCAAAGTCATACTTAAAATGCCCTGCTCTTTTCTGGCTTAAGTCACTAGTTTTATATTCCTGTATGTGAACACTAATGATGAGACCCAGATCAGCTAATTACCACTCATAAATCATATTTAATTATTGTATGTTACGATTCTGTGGCTGGGGCAAAACACATTATGCAAAGAAAAATAACTTAAAAGGAGGAGGATTTGTTTAAGTTCATGGTTTAAGATATTTTAGTTCCTATCATGTGGGTCCTTTGGTTCTGGGCATGTAACAAGGCAAAAACACATGAGAAGAGTTTGGCAGAGGAAACCTTCTTACTTCATGAAAGTCAAGAAGCAAAAAGAGATGGAAAGACCACAGAAAAAACTCCACAGACACTTCAATGCCACATTCCCAGTGACCCACCTCACTGAAAAAGTCTCCATCTCCCAGGATCTCTACCACTACACTATGAGCTCATCTATGTATTAATCCACTAATGTCCTCCTGAGCCATTCACCTGTCCAGGTACTACCTCTGAACATTGTTGCCTCAGGGATCAAGTTCTCAGTACAAAAGCTTTGGGGATACTTTATACCAAAAGCATAATATTTCTTTAGTGAGTCTCTCAGAACTGTTGTTGACTGTTGACAATTTATGGAGATAAATTGATCTTTTTATATACTTCTTTAACTCCTTAACATTGTATAGTTTTTTTTTCTTTCTACCAGTTTCCATATTCCTGTATATTAATTATTTGGGTTTTTTCCTCTATGAGCACCCATGTATGATTAGAGATCATGCCTCTTTTTGTTTCTTTTATCTCTTTATCTCAGAATCTTTGGAGAGTACCTAGAATAGAACCATCATTCAGAAATAATCATTGACTTATAAATTCCAGAAAAAGTCCCCTATACAAGTTCCAGGTGCCTGAAGATCATTTTTCCAAAACTGATTAAATCCATATAGGTCAACTTTTGTACTAAGTTTTATACACCAAGTTGGACAAAGAGATGTCTAGATAGTTAGTAAGCAATACTTCTCAGATAAATCAGTTGTTTTCATCACCACATTGCTTGTCCTGTATAAACAACACTCTTGTGATATATCTACTTTTATCTTAATGGTCTGTTTCTTTAGATAACCATGAAGAATGTATGTATATAATTAAAAATGTGGGATTCTACCCATCAATTATGGCACGGTAACTGGTAAAACTAGTGTCCGTTGTAAATAAAACAACTGAAACAAATAAAAAAAGAAACTGGCTTCAGGAACTAGATAATTTGTGAAAAAAGAAAAATTTATAAGTTGAGTTTGAAAAATACCTTTATTCTTTGCCTAGAACAACTTCCTTCTATGGGAAAGCAAAGTGGGTACCAGCAATTACACATGGTTATGAATGCTTTCAGAAAGAAGATATAAGAATGTTGAGTAGCTTAAATAATTTGTTTGTGAACAACAGAGGAGCAGAATACAGAAAGTAAGAGAAGGAGCTACAATTATAGGTTCTCAGAACATTTAGGGGTGGGTAACTCCCATTAGTACTTAGTATGAATTAATTAAATACAGGCTTAGTGACACACCCTTAACCAGGCTCTATTGGACTTATGCAGTAGAAAAAGTATCACTTGACACATTGGTGTTCCAGCTCATTCAGAGTGGGTGGATCAGCTCACCACCACCTTTATATTGAGGCTATTCAGCTGATACACCAAAAATAAAAGGCTATGAATAAAAGATATAGTGTAGAGTAGCCCTGCTCTATATCTTTCTTACCTAAGTTTAAAATCCTCACAGGTCTCCATAGGCAGTGTAATAACTACCATACCATCATTGGTACAACTTCCATGCTATATACAATTAAAAAGAGAACATTATGTGGGCTTAGAGCTTCAGAAAGATCAGTTCATGGTTGTTTGGCTCCAAGGGAAAATGACTTGGTGAAGAGGACAGTGAAGAAAAGCTTCTCAACCTACTGACAGCTAGAAAACATAGCGAACAAAAGAAAGGGGAGCTAAGAACAACAATTCAGTTTTCCAGGTCACGCCACCAGTGCAACACTTCCAACAAAGCCTCATCTCCTAACAGTACACTTAGCTATGAAGTCATCAATGGGTTATGCACTGTTTCCCTCTCCCATGACCCAGGCAACTTCCAGAAGTTTCACCTCTGAACACATGAGATTTTGGATGAGCATTTTAGTTCTAAAATAACAGGGATACAGAATTCAGAGATCAAATTGACAACTCAGCTTATATCATAAGACTTTTACAGATCATCTGAAAAAGCACAAGCTCAAACACATGAACACACAAGCTGAAGATCTGTAAGAATAGATAGAACCACATGAGTGATGATGAAAAACACATGATATTTATAAGGGCCTAATGAGCAAAATAGAACACTGTACATGTGAGTCATCTACCAATCATTGTAACAAAGCACTTGAGATAACACAAAGAAGCCTCGGTTTCAGAGGTTTCACTCCAAGGCCACTTGGGCCTGTTGAGACGGATCATCTCAACAAGGAGCACATGGTGGGGCTGCACTGTTCACCTAATGAGAGATAAGAAACAGACAGGGTGTGTGAGGAAGGCAAGGGCCAAAAACAAAACATAATTTCCAAAGGCATGGCCGTAGTGGTTTATGTCCTCTGACAAGGCCCCACCTCCTCAAGTCTCTAGAACCTCCTTAAGTCACTTTTTCACGGCTAAGACATAACATCTACATTCACAACTAAAGGAAGAGGTTTATTTGGCTCACTTTTCAAGCCATAGTCACTGTGGCTCCAAAGCAGGACACTTTGGCACACAGATGTGGCAGAAGCAATGTTCCCCACTTCATGATGCTGAGGAAGCAGCCAGTGAAGGGAAGAGCTGGAAGGAGAAACCTATCTTTTCATGTTGTATTCCAAGTGACCTGCTCTTACAAACAGACCCCACCTAAAATCAAGTCACCTAAAATGTCCCCATCATTGAATTATCTTCCAAAGAACCCCACCTATAAGCACATGCAGTTCTAAGAGGACATGTATGTGTAAACTCTAACATTTCACCCCTGGACCCCAAAAGAGTCATACATAGCCCCTTAGGTAAAATGCATTCAGCTAACATTTAAAAGAACTGAAGTTTTAACAGCTTCAGCATTGCTGAAATGTCCAAAGGCTTCTTTCCTCCTAAGGAAGTGTCTTAGCTACAAGCCTTGTTAAAATCAAAAAGGAAGTTAAACATTGCAGGTATCCAATGACGTAGGGTGAACATTCCCATACTAAATGGAGTATTAGGGGGCTAGAAACCAATGAGACCAAAATATAGCAAGTAAAACATTAAATTCTGTAATTGCACTAGGAATCTTGGGGAAAGTTGTAGTAATGAGAGGTGACCTCCAAAGGGCATGAATGGCCCCACCCATATGTCATTGCTAATGGTTCTAACTGTCATAGCTGATCTCCTGGGCTAGCTTTGCTCACTACTTGTGATTTTTCCCAGACATTCCATGTTCCTAGCTTCTCCAAATTCCTGAGCTCTCCACTCACTTTTCTGCTTCACTCTCAAACCTAAAGGAACTACCCTCTCAGGGAAACACTACCTGGCCTCCAAGGCCTTCTTCTGAACTATGAGTGGAAGCTTTCTTGATTGCATGACTCTTAAATTCTCCATGCCTGTAAAACCAGGACCATGTGCCCCAGCTAGAGCAGTAGTCAGGTCTTTTTGAATCATGGCTACAGAGATACCTGAGTGCTGGTGGCTGAGCACTGTGAACCAAATTCCTGAGAACTAATTCCCTATGTGAATCTTCTCTATGATGGTGCCCTGGGACTCTACTCAAATGAAAGTTTTACAGTCTTTAAGTCTAGTGTCTGGAAAGAGAGAGCTCTTGCTCATTACTGACATATCGTCAAGCCATTCTTCCTATTGTCCTAATCCGAAGTACTTGGTTTCTTTTAAATCTCAATATGTACACCACTCAAGCTTTCTTCTGCTCCATCTATATATATTTTATTTTTGGCAAAGCCAAAGAAAAATTAATTGAACTTTTGCTCTTGATTTTCAATGTAGGTTTGACTAAAAACCCCAGATGGTACCCCTGCCACAGTCTAATGACTGGACGCCTTGAAATTTCTTCCTCTAGATTCATTAATCTATCATATTTAATCTTAGTCTTTCACAAAGTCTTAGTACATGATCAAAATGTAGACAGACATTCTAGAATATCATAACACATACATTCTGGGGTCCAACTGCCAATGCAATTCTTATTATCAGTTGAAATCTCCTGAGCTTTGTCTTTTCTATCTGCTTATTTTAAAATAATCATTCTGATCTTCTGAGCTATGACTAAAATCTCCCAAGCTCAGTTTATAGCCCTCTAGAGATTCTCTGAATAACATGTTTAAATGTTTCCAAGCTCCTCCCATGAACAGTTTCCAAAGGCTTCTACACCATATCGTTAAGTATAATCAGAGCAATGATTGCTCTTTCAGTACCAAAATCTGTTTTAGTCACTTTATTGTCACTAAGACCTAATACTTAACATTCACAACTTAAAGGAGAGGAAGTTTATTTTTTCTTGGTCCATATTTTTGTTTGAATCTATAGTTAGCTGACTCTCAGGACAGCATAACAGAGAAGCGTGATACAGGAAAAGTTGCTCACCTCATGGTGGTTAAGAAACAGAGAGCAAAAGGAGGAGTTGGGCAATACACCACACCAGGCCACACCCATAGTAACATGCTTCTTCCAACTGGAAATCACGTAACAAAACATCAGTTATAACCCCCCTCATAATATAATCACTTCCAAAAGCTCCAGCTATGAATACATGATGCTCTTGGAAAATACCTAAATATAAGCCACAAAAACATCCCAATAGCCTAATAAGCTATGAAGGTTTTAATGGGTTGATCCACTGATGAAGTTAGAACTTTCATGATCAAAAGGTCCCAACTCTGCACATTGGTCCATTGGAGATCAAGCTTCAAGCATTGAATTTTAGGAGAAAATTTTATATCCAATCCAAAACACCACGTAATTTAAATTCTACAATGATCAATCACTTGTTTTAGAAAGAAGAGTAAAAAGAAAATACATGTTGAGGTGAGAAATCTTGAATTAATTGTTAACAGAATTGCACTACAAGAAGTACTAAAATGTATTCTTTCAGGCCGTAAGTAAAGGAAAATAGATGATAAGAGGTATAAGACAAAATGAAGAGCATAAGTAAATACAGAAGAAAATAAATTACTATTTTTCCTTCTTACAAATCTTTCTAACAGATTAAAGGCTATTTCAAGTTAAAGTAATAAAATTGAAAGGTGCGTTTTATAATGTACTTAGAAATAAAACATATGATAAAAGTAAAACTATGGGTGGTGAGACAAATAAATATAATTTGTTTATTGTATTTATGATGAAGCATAAATTTGGGAGCAAGGCATATCAAATGCATTATAATAAGGATGCAATATGAAGTAGGAAGTGGACAGTTTTGTGAGTGACACATGCAGTGGAAAATACTGAGGCATATTTTGTTAGACTTAAAACAAGCACTGAATAACTAGCCCCCAAAGTATAATTAAGGGGCATATAGCAAAAGCAAAATAGAAAATAGAAATTATTTTCCTGGCTCTGGACAGCTAAAGAAAATGTTGCTACCTATTTGTGGGTCCCAATATATACAAAACAAAAATAGTGACAGGATAGAATTTCAGAAAAATACCTTTGGCATAAACAGACACAGAATATGGAAAAAGTTCCAAATAAGTTTAATAAACATGAAAAAAAATCATCAAATCCCAGGCAGTACTGTCTCACATAATTTTTGAAAGCTGTCTTGGTGAGCAGTTTTCCTAGGAAAGCCAAGAGGAAGGGAAGAGCAGAGGGCTAGCATTTGGTTCAAAACTGCTCTAAAACTACAGCTAGAAAGAGGAAACCACCCGTAGTGTTATGCATTGTATCCTTGCAAATCATAGAGAACCTGCTTATCTGGAAGGGGCTTTCAATTACAGGCATTTTAAAGTGCCAGAATTAATAGGAGTAGCTGTCAGAGAAGATGGCAAGAAGAAAAGAAAGACCCCCTTGTTTACTTGTGTGGTGAAACAAAATAACACAATCAAGAGGAGGAATTAAAACTTTCCAGACACAAAGGAATGAAATATTGCTGAATTTTAACTCTTCTTCCATCACAAAATGTGCTTCACTCACAAAGAAGAATAAATTAAAGAACAAAAAATTGCAATACACAACCTCCATCCAGGAAATGAATATCAGTAATTTTTTACAAGGTTATTGCTTTAAAAAGCAACAAATAAGAATTCTTACATGTCAGTTGCTCTACTTCTCTTCCACCTTCAGTCCCTAAATTAAAGTGAAAAATTGTAAGACAAAATCCTAAATTAAATACATCCATTAACATATTTGTAGATGTGGAAAATAACCTTGAATCAGAAATTTTAAAAAGTAAATAAGAAATAGAGATTATAGGTTGAAAAAGAAAGAGAGAAAGATAACTTAATGAACTTAAATAACTTAATGAAATATTCTCAGAAATTAAGACTAAATTACAAGATATATGAAAGAGAATAAAGTGAAAAGAATAAAGAGAATAAAGTGAAAGTTTAAAAAGAAACTGAAAAAAATAGAAAAACAACTAAACTCATGTTATTAGCTAAAAAAAAGGAAAAAAGAAATTCAGATAGAAAATGATAGTATGAAAACTAGTCTAAGGAATATTGTTGTGAAGATAAAGTTTTTTAAGAAGAAAATGTAGGATAACAAAATAAAAGTACATACGGTATTGTAAGTAAAATGCATTCCATGTACGACAGAAAATATGAATCTATATATTAAATGGAGCCATTTGGTAACTGAAGAAATTAACTGAATGACAGAATCTATTGTAAGACATATCCTAATAAAATGCTTAAAATTTCAAAAGCACGAGGAAAAATTTCAAGTTAAAATGAAAAAAGAAATAATATCTTGTGAAATTATAAAAAAGCGTATTACCTGGAAATCTGACTTCTCAAAAGCAGTGCACACAGAAATGCTAAAAAAGCAATATTTTTTAAAAAATCAATGAAAAAGTTTTAACCAAGGTTTTTATATTCTAACCAATCTTTCTGATAAGTATCAAGACTGAAGGAAAAATTTCCTTCTGAAAGGATGCTAGTGTAGATTTCACCTAAAGAAGAGATGACTGGAAATTTTTCAGAAAAAAATAATTTATGGTAAAATTTTGGGTGTGTAATCTTAGACCAAATGCTAAATCAAAATGTGAATGACAGAGGAAAAACCAGTGTATTAAGACATGGAGGGCCAAGGTTAAATGATGCATTTTTGAAATATGGGAGAGGAAGGAAAGTGAAAAGTAGGAAAAGATTTATTGGTTGTTGGGTAAGCAATACATGGAATTAAATACATTATAAATAGCACACAAATCATGCTACAAAGTAAAGTAAGAAAGATGTAAGAAAACTACACAGAAAAATGATGTTGTAAAAAACTATTTACATAAACAAAACCACATGTATTAATTAGTCTGTTTTCTGTTACCATAAAAAATATCTAAGGCAGACTAACTTTAAGAAGAAGGGAGATTTATATGGTTTACAATTATAGTAATTTTTTTGCCACAGCACTAGTTTCACTATGCTCCAGTGAAGACTATGTGAAAGATGGAGGGACATATGTGTGAGGGAGGAACAGGTCATATCTTGAAATAGAAAATTAGAGTCTATGGTCCCCCAATTCCTGCTGATGAAAGACATCCAATTACGTCTTATTTCTCAATATTTCTATCAACGTCAATGTCGTGACAATAGTGCTAAGCACCTAACATGGAAGCCTTTGAGGAAAAACAACATCCAAGAGGTATATGAGCCCTCAATGAAAATGTAAGCCTCCTTAAATACCAAATATAACTGCATCTATATCTACAGAAATACACACCTCCCCCCAAAAAACCAACGAGTACATATTGCAAATGTAGTATAGATTATGTATAGCAGTATATTAAAAGTCAAACTTGTCTTATCAACAAATTTGGATCACTTATTCATCCACTGAAAAAAAAAATACTTACGAGTTTGCTTCACACAGCAAAAACTAATCATGCTTTGAGAAGTATACAGCTAAACAAAGTAATACCATATGGCTAGAAAAGCATTGAATAACATAGGAATTAGTAAGTATTTTCTTAGTGTAATTCAATATATCAGATTAATCATAAAATCAACATTTACTTAATCAGAAAAAGTTCTACACACATTTCTAAAATTAGGAATCAGACAAAAATGGATAATAATTTCAGTATTATATACTATATCAGAAATATGTGCCAATGTAAAAGAAAACTAAATTTGACTCAAATCATTATAAATAAAGATGAAAAAAGGTACTTGCCAAATGTAGGAGAATCCCTAAAATACCACCAATTCCTATTAATTCAATCAATAAAATAATTTATAAAGGTCTCATGATGTAAATTTAATGTATGAAAATCGATTGTCTTCTTGTAGAAGGTGCCACATATTTACAATAGCAAATGATCAAATACTTAGGGGTAAACAAGATATATGGAAAGGTTATAAGAAATTTTTAAAAATACTCCTAAATAACACAATATCAGATATGAACAGACGGATATCTTTCCCTTGTGCCTGACTATAGTAATGCAATATCACTAATATATCATTTTGTCCCTAAGCTAATTAATTAATTTATTTAATGAACTACAACTGTGAAAAAATGCTTACAGACTATTTTATGGATCTAAACAAGTATATATCAAATGTTATTTCATAATAAAATAAATGAGATAAGAGCGACAATATCAATAAAAGAAATTCCAAAGAAAAATAGCTTTTTCTTTAGCTTCTGTAGAGCAAAAGAATGAGTAGATAGCATAAAGAGACAACCTATAGAATGGGAGAAAATACGTAGTTACTTTTCACACTGAAATCTTATATGTAGAACACTCAATGAACTCAAAAATCTAAAGCACTCAAAATTAAGAACTCAGTCAAAAAATGGGCAAGAGAAATGAACAAACATTTCATAAAAGAAGAAATACAAGTAGCCATCAAATATATGACAAATTTTCAGTATCTCTGGCCATTAGGAAAATGCAAATTAAAACAATGCTAAGATTCCATCTTACTCCACAAAAATGGCAATCATTAAGAAATAAAACAGTAACAAATGCTATGGGACTGTCATGAAAAAAGAAAACTTTTTTATTGATGGTTGGAATACAAGCTAGTACAACCATTATGGAAATCAGCCTGGAGATTTCTCAAAGAACAAAGTTGGAAATTCCATATGACCCAGTTACTCCCTGGCTAAATGTCTTCCCCATGGAGTTTAAGGTATCATTCTACAATGATACACACATACAGTGACACACACACACACACCAATGTTTATAGCAGCTCAATTCATAATAGCTAAATCTTGGACACAGCCTACATTCTCATCAACAGATCTTTAAAGAAAATGTGGTATCTATTTATAGTGGAAAACTTTGGCTATAAAGGGTGACAAATTTGAGACACTTGTAAGAAAATGGATACAGCTGGAAAATATAATATGGAATGAAATAAACTAGAATGGTCCAAGGGTACATGGGTGAGTGGTGAGGAAAAGTGAAGGGAAAATAAGAATAAAGATATGCTATGGGAAAGAACCTAATAACTTCAGTGTATGTGAACATTATAAGCTATGACATGAGCTAAGATGATATCAACAGACATGAAAAATGGAGGAGGAGGGAGAAGTGGAAGAAAAAGGGAAGGGACTGAAAAATGGATATATGCAGCAATATGGACATGCAACCATTCCCCAAGATAACTGCAAACTGTGTAAACTACAAACATGAACAAATAACATTAAAAAATTAAAGAAATAAAAATTGATAAAGAATTAGATTATAGAAATCAGTACCATTCACACCAGGAAACTGACTCTATTTTGCATAATAAGTAAAGCATAATAAGTAATGCAAAGCTTGATGCTAAAAAGAAGAAAAATATCTTTTTCAGACTTAAAACATACTATAAAGTCATAATTAAACCTGAATGATACTGGATATGAATGGAATAGAGATTCAAAGTAAATCCTCATATATTCGGAAATGTAGTACTTATATATTTGTGGCATATCATACCAAAGAAGTAAATATAGTCATTTTACTAAAATGGTATGGTGACAATTGGATATATATATATATATATATATGCTGAACACAATACACAAGAGTATATCTGTCTTTTTATATAAGCTCAATTTTGGTTAAGTTCTTTTATTTTTACTTGTGCCACTTCAAACTGTCAGTACTCATTCCAAGAATATGCCCAACAATAAATTTAGACAGACCTGTGCAGACTTTAAAGCTCCTGTTTTCTGACCCTTTATCTTTAGCTGCAGTCATATTTTCAGCCACTCTATTAGAAACTATTGGGTTTTCTATTAGACTTTTACCTAGCCTGTAAGCACGAACTTCAACTTAAAGATTTGTGGCTTCCCAGGAACCTCCTTAGCTCTTCCCAATAAACACCTAGAAAGCTGTTGTATTTGTACACTTGGAAAACAGGCAATTAGGCATAAATAGTGATCTCTGGAGATAAAAATCTAAAATTATGTTTATGTAATTTGCAGTTTAGTTACACATACACAATGTTATTTCCTCATGTATGATTTCAGAGGTTTAAGATTTTTGAAGTCTAATCTTCAGTTTAAAACAGTTATTTTACATCACTTCGCATGTGAAGAAAAGAATGGAAGGAAGCAAACAATTTGTTGACAAACAGTATTTAAAAAAATAAATTGGGAGATAATGAAAGAAATATGAAATACTTTTAGAGTATTAAGTCCAACATACAATCATCTTTATTTCCTTAGAGAAAGCTTAGAGAACTTTGTAAATTTAGTAAATTAGAGTTGAAAATCAAATTATCCTTCTATATAGTGTCAAAGTGACAGAAAAATACATAGACACTAACATCTAAAAAGGTGATTTTTCAGCTAGTTATATAAATGGATAAATAGATAACAAGTGTTACCATATTTTAATTAGGTATTACTAGACTAGGACCCACTTTAGTGCTCTATATTAGCTCAAGGAAATGACTGTAGGTCATTTGTAAATGTAATATGTAGCACACAGACAGACTCTAATATGTGACAAAAACAAAGATTAATCCATTTACAAAGTGTGATACAAATATTTAATATTATCAGGAACCTAATCTTGTAGTTGTTTAGAGGTTTAAAAAAAATCAAGTAAATATGCTGTGCTAGGAAGCATCCCCTTTGTGCCCCACTGTCTTGACTGCAGTCATAAAACATGCTGGCTCTTACGTTAACATGGGAAGCTACACCTGCTGTGATTGTTTCTTAATGAACCAGCCCTTAAAAATTTCAGCCCAGTGATTCAAAGTTGACTAGAAACCAGGAAAGGAATAGCCCCTCTAATTTTCTCTAAATTTAACAGCCACTAA
Source organism: Dolichotis patagonum (assembly GCA_004027295.1). Taxonomy (NCBI): domain Eukaryota; kingdom Metazoa; phylum Chordata; class Mammalia; order Rodentia; family Caviidae; genus Dolichotis; species Dolichotis patagonum. Next base: position 11,641 of record PVJX010014397.1, read on the forward strand.
TTACATTCCAAGACCCCCTTCCTTTGCTGATTACCTTTAAGTGCTCCAAGAGATAAGGTGCTAATGAGATTTTCTTTCTCTTTTCTTTTTCATTTTTTTAATAATTTTAATAGCACTATTAAGTCTGATGTTTTATGGAAGATTTACTCCAGTAACTCCAGCTTGGTCTATGTTTCTTTTCACATATAGAGAAGGTGATTTTGTTTTTTACGGAAGATGAAGATTAATCCTCAAGTGAAGATGCTTTATTTCTATCATTAATGAACAAATTGCTTTTTCACAAGGCTTGGTTGTAGGAGATTAGCTATTGCTTTCTGGTTATTTAGAGGCCCTTCAGGCTTTCTTTGGGGATCTCATTACTTTCTGCAGTGCTTCAAAAAGAGATTAAAGAGTCCTAAAGGATGCTAACATATACATAAACCTGAAAATGTTATTCTTCTTACAAAGAGAATGGAGAGACAAAGTGGAGGAATGTTGTTTGGAGGCAAATAAAAACCTAATATATTTTACCTACATGAAGGTTATGACTCCTAATTCTACTATTAAACACTCACAGGTAATTTTGCTTCATTTACTGAACTTTTATAAGTGGCTGAAACATGAGTAATGAGTGTTAGAGAAAATGATTTTAATATAAATTCTTAATTATCAATCAAGCCTGATACATCATGATTCTGTTCATCATCAGAATTCTTTCCATCATTTTCATATAATGATTAACATTTACTGAATGATTACTATACCCCTGGCACTATGCTGATTCCCAAACCTCATTTCATTTAACTGAATAATCCCATGAAATTATTAGCACTGTTATCCCCATTTATAAATGAGGATATTCACGGTCTCAGTTAAGTGGCAAAGGCGTTAGTGGAAATCAGTTCTGTGGATGGGACTCTGCTATCATGCCACTTGTTACCGATTTTGCTTTCAAAGACCACGATGGTAGATTTACCTATGAAATGTGTTCTTTCTCATCAGTCATATTATTTTCTTATTCTTATGCTAAAATAAATTTTGTATCCCAATTTGAAGTACCCATATTTATTCAAGGTTGTTCTATATGAATTTGAAAATTATTTTGTCAAGTTCAACACACTTCATTCAATTATGGGAGTTGGGTGGTTGTTGTGGTAATGATATATGATGATTTGTAGAGAATTAATATATCTAAAATATTCCTATGAACATGGCATATTTTTCATATCTGGGGGAAGGGTTTATTATGTTAAAATATTTACATATTTCACTAAAATATTTAAAATATTTCCAAAACAAGCCTTATGTATCTTTTGTTACATATAAACATTTATGACATTTGTATATATTGCAAATAATATGATATATAACATACTTAGTACATAATACAATTCATATGTGTATTGTGTATAACTGTCTAAAAGATTTTATGTTATAAAAAATTTGCTACTATCAAGTTTACATAAACATACATGTTTCAGGTGATAAAACTTTTAAAATATATGTGGAAAATTTTGTTATACCAAACAAAGATACAGTTGGTATTTAACTAACTTATATTTTTGGAAACCTTCTTATATTATTTGAAAAACTTTTCCAAATGATTCTTTTATATGTTCATATAGGCAAGCTTAATATATATAAAAGACAGTTTTGGTCTTTGAAGTTTTAACATTTAATGTATTAATATTTCTCAGATTGCAGAATCTAATGAAAATACTAATTTTATTTCTTTTCCTTCTAGGATTAATCAAGCACTCATTAGTAACCCCTCTGATACAATGAACCAACATACCTCATAGTTAGAAGAGTTTTACTTCAAAAATTCCAATCAGCATTACAGTCAGTTAAGTAATTTTGGAAAACAACTTCTGAAAACCTAGATTCTGTAACTCTCTTCTTCATCTTTCCATCTTAGCTTGTTGTCCTAACATTCTGGTATTTTACCATATTTCTTGGTATGATATTTTATGTAGTGGTTAACTTGTCTTTTACTTGAATTATTTATTTTAGTTTGTTGAAAGAATATGTTAAATATTTGCCTTAACTTCTCAAAATGTCCTCTCACTTACTGGCTTGATAATTGAATGTGATATAATGGGAAGTTCTCATTATATTTAATATATTGTAGGGGCCTGGGACATAGCTCAGTGGACACATGCCTGGCAAGAGCAAGGTCCTGAATTCAATTCCTGGTACAAAAAAAAAGACAATAGACTTAATATGTTCCAAAATAATCTGAGACTATTATAAGATTTTTGTATTATTAAGAAATTTTCAAGTTGTTTTAAAAGTCAACTAGGGAATTTTTAAACATCTGAAGGTATGAAATATATTTTAGAACTTACATAAAACAATTGATTTTGCCTCCCTTTTTCAATGTACATTCAGTTAACAATAGAACTTTATTTTGCATGTTATATGTTTTCTCATATTTTAGATAGTCTTTGGGAATATAAAGAGAAACTCATATTTTTGCAGTGTTAAAAAAGATCTCACACAAAAAGTCTTAGACATGGAATAAAAATAACAAGATGTTAGAAGATTACTGTGTCATCCATCTTGAATAAATAACTTCCACAATATGGATTAATTATTCAGCATTGTTTCCCAAAGAATTTTTCCCACTAAGGAGTTTTTCTCTAGATAGATAGTTTTGACCATTCTTTAATGTAGCAATTACTAACTAAGATCTGTATTTCAATCAATTTTTGGCCCATAAAGCATTCCAAAGAGAGTTTTATTTACAATCTCGTGAGTACAAGGTAAAACATTCTACAGACATATGGAGAAAAAAGCAAAATCATTACAATTTCTCTGCCAGAAATATGACCTTTTTTCAAAGGATGGAAAGATAAGCATTCAAATTGGATCTTTAAATCACAATACTGTTGAAAATATATTTGCAAAGATGAAAAGCAATTAAATGTTGCTGTTGAACCCAGTGTTTGCATTATGGCTATTTCTTTAATTTGGGTTGTAAAGAATAACATCATTGTAAGACACAGAATGCTAAAGTATAGTTAGGCTTTCAGAAAGTACAAAAGTATTCTTTTCCTTTTTGCTATTTCAATATACTTTGTTCCTGTTCTCCCCTAACTCTTCCCAAATAGGCAATTGTTAGGAGTAAGGCATTTGTACAATTCACTGAGGAATATTCTGTAATTTAAAGTTGTATCCAAATAACCCTAGAGTATCTATTGTTATCTTTAAAGTGCTCATTGTATGAGACATAAAACAAAAAAGATGACAAACGGCATAGAAACTATCGCTAGTCTCTTATATTGTTTTGACAATTTGTTTTATTTTACATAAAATAAAAAAAATATTCATTTATAACCCCCCTCACAAACAACTTCATAGGGAAGTGCAACTTCTCTCTTTGAGTTGGGAAAATCTTCTACCTAGTCATAAGAGCCTCAGAGTAATTTTTAAATGAATTACATCGATGGGTAGATTGACACATGTAGGTATTTAATCTTTTTAAGTGTTGAAATGTGTTTCACTGTCCAGTTATTATGCTCTATCTTGGTAAAGTTTCCATGAACACTTAGATAAAAATATATTTTATGCTATTGTTATTATACAATTCTATAACTATTAATTTAGTCAAGTAGCTAGATTATGTTGTTCAAAAAGTCTACTTACTTTTAGTCTACTTATTCTATCAATTACTGAAAGAGAATATTAAGAGAATATTAAAAGTGTAACAGAAATTTGTATTTACTTGTTTTTCAGTACATACTCACTTTATGTTGAAGACATTTTATCAGTAACATATTAATTTATATTTGTTATGTGGTTTTGCAGAACTGACACATTTTAAAATGTCTTTTTTTCTCCTAATAGTACTCCTGCTTAAAATTTACTTTTCTGATATTAGCACAGCATCTTTAATTTGTTTAGGTTTATTGTAATGTGTGTAGTTTCTCATCCTTTTGATTTTTACTTGTTTAATTTTTAAGTTAAAGTGGTATATTTTGAAACATTTATCTGGGACTTGATTTTATGTGTTTAAATCTGGTCAGACCATTCTGCATTTTAATGAAAGTGCTAGCAAATTATATTTCAGTGACATCATTATACATTAAATTATGATTTTTGTAATTAGTTTCCTCTTTTCCATCTATCTTAGTTAATTTTCTTGTTGCTGAAACAAAATACCCAATATCCAAAGTTAAACTCGAGATTTATTTAGCTTACAGTTTATGGAGGTTTGAGTCCACAAGTGACTGGTTTCAAGGCATATATTGTGTGTAGCCTTCTTGCCCCAGATTGAGAGTTGCACTCACACCCTTAATACTGTCCAGAACTATGTCAAACCAATCAGTGGAGTGCTTGCTAATCACATACCTTTAATCCCAGCATCACACACTCTAGACTCAGTCACCTCTGAAAAAGCTCCATGATTGAATGAGGCTTTGGAGGAACACCTAGACACAAACCATAACACCATTTGTGATTTGTTATTTTTCTGCTTTTTTAGCACTTGCCTTTGTACTGAGTGGTTTCATGATGTCAATTTGTATCTAATATTAATATAATACCCAGAAAAATTAAACTTACAGCACTTGACTTTCAAACAATATTTAACTTTATGTACAATGGAAGATACTTAAAAATATTGCTGTGAATTCTCTGTTCTGTTCCTTTGCATTATTTTGGTCATATATTTTTATGTGTGTTATATTCCAATATATATTTTTTCACATTTCTATAAAGTGTCATTTATTTTCTAAGTAATTTTAAATGATATGTATTTTTTCTACTTATACATGTCATTTGTCAAGTGTTTTTCACTCCATTGTGAATACTGAAGTTTACATCTGCTGTCATTTTCTTTATACCTGAAGAAATTCTATTAATTGGATTTTTGATTCTGATATGCTATTCAAAATTTATCTTAACATTTATATATTCTATGTTTAGGATTGATTCTATGTTTTGGAGTAACTTATTACTAAAGATTTCTAGTTTGAGAGATCTATCTTCCCTTCAATATTTATTCATTGTCTTCTGGTCTGCATAATTATTTATAAGAAATACATGGTTATTCTTACCATTCCCCCAGATTTTTTACTATGTGCATAATGTGACTTTGCTTGACCCATCTTCTCTTGGTTACTGATTTGAAGTCAGTTAATTATGATGAGCTTTTGTCTGTGTTGTATTCATATGTAGCAGTATATGTGGTTTATGACATGTGGACACAGAGTTTGTTAGTCTTGGGTTATGAATTTATCATTTTCATAAAATTGGAAAATTTACAGACATATTTCTTACTTTTTCTATTCTCCATGTTGCATCTCTCTGATAATCTATTTCCAAATTGTTGAGTACAATATGTATTACACTTACATTTGTCTTCTTTTGTATTTTTGCTACTTCAATTTTATGCCCCAAAATCTTCCTTTATTAATGTTTATTCTTCAAATAATTATTGTGTATTAAATGTAGAGGAGTATTCATTAATATATTTTGTTTATCAACCATGGAAGTTTAATTTGATCTGGTTTTGTGAGTGTTTTTCTTTCCTCATTACAGGCATATTTTATCTCATATACAAATATATATTTAAAAGAGTAATTGCTAATTTTATAATTTTGGCTATTTCTGTGTTGAATAATATTGACAATTTTGCATTTGCTATGGGCCATATTCTTAAGTTTGGTGATATATGTACATTTTAAATGTCAGAAATTTACATTACACTGCAGAATTTTGTTGTCAGAATTTGGTTATTTTCCCTTTAAAAAAGTGTTTGTTTTTGCTAAATTATAGGCAACAAATTGACTTGAGAGCAATTTTTTCTTTTATAAATAGATGTGGCAGAAGAAAGCTAGAATACTTTTCTACCTATATCTGGTCATTACTCAAGGTTAATCATTCTAAAATATCTGCTTTCCTGAATAGTTTTCATTCTTAATTTCCAGAAATTGAGTATTTCCCTAACTTGTCTGAATTCAGAGAATTGTTTATGTTACAACTCTATGATTTTTGATTTTTAAATGTAATTTAAATTTAGTGTGATGTTGATCTGTACTCATTTAAAACAGCGGACATGGAACATTTTGAACAGTCATTCTACAAGGTTTCTGCCTCTCTGATTCATGTACCTGAAAATTCTAGCTCATTGGCTTCTAAGAACTCCAATATTTTTATTGTCAAAGCTTATGTGCCGATCTCTTGGGGTTTCACACCCCTCCCCACAACCCAGAAACTGATTCATTGAAAAGGACAACACTGTGTCAAGGCCCACCTTGTTTACTTTGTCTGAGAACACACAGCCCTGGTCTGCCGATTAAGTATTTAAAAAGCAATATTTTTATTTTTACTTATGTTTTGCAAAGGATTAGGCTTTTTGTTCTGTCTTGCCTGGGAAGTCTTTCACATAATATTTTATAAAGAAGTATTAAATATTCAGAGTGATGTAAGTATAGATTAAGTTTTATATATTATGTTTTATCTAATGCCAGTCAGATTTAAAGTACTTCCGATTTTAGAATTTACCCTAATAGCATTATCAATTTGTTTATATGAGAAAGACTTTTTTATAATGTAGGAAGATATTTAATGGATGTATTTATTCATAAAAATAAGCCTTTCAAGGTTAAGGAAAAGAAGAGATTATTAGGTAGATCTAGAAGAATCTCAGGGTAGTGAAACACTCTATTGTACTATACATATTTATACATGCAATGATAACTTTGTCTAAACTCTTAGAGTGGACAAGACCGAAAGTGAGCTCTAATGTAAACTATAAACTTTGGGGGATGCTGATGTGTCTGTGTGGCTTTATCAATTGTAGTAAATATGCACTTTGGTGGGAGGAGTTGAGGGAAATCTATGCATGTAAGAAAGAGGTTTACAGTGAATCACTCTGTCTACCAATCAGTTTTACTGTGAAACGAAAACTGTTCTAAAAATCAAAATGTATCTTTTTGTTTCCATTTCTGCAATCCATGGCCATCTCATTATTTGTTTGTTTGTTTGTTTATTTATTTATTTATTTATTGGAACCAATCTAACTATGTCACTAGATTTTCCAGGCTGTGCTGGAACTTGGGATCCTCCTATCTCTGCTGCCCAGTATACTGGTATCATAAGCACACATCACCAACTCTGAGTTAAATATTGTAAAATTTGTTCAAATCTTACATACCTGATTTTTCTTGTTGTTGCTTGTTCTTTTTGTCTTATTTCTGTAAGATTGTTGTGTAGTTCAAAGTCATGACTATTTATATCAGTTTTCACCTAACAGTTTTATTATTACAGATTTCATAGTTAAGTCTTTGTATACATGATCTATAGTTAATTTTTGATAGGAATAGGAGGTAGTTATATGAGACATTTGTAAATCTTGAAAAGTAAAAATTTCAGTTTGCACACGAGTTCATTAGCAACAGTACTCCCATATAAACCTGGAAATTTTCTATTCTATTTTCTACTACTTAGTTTCATATTCTATAATCACACAAAATATCCATGGAAAGTCTTTTTTTTTTAATTTTTGAGATAGTAGCTCACTATGCAGTTCAGGCTGGCCTTTGGCTCACTTTGCAGTTCAGGCTGGTCTCCAGCTTGCAACTTGCCTGCCTCAGCTCCCAAATGCTGGGATTACAGGAGTCGGCCTCCATGCCCAGTTCTATGCAAAATCTTGTCATCTTCTGTACTATTTTACATTCCTGTCATAATTTGTTTATTTCTCTTTGTTTTTTCTTTATTTTTTTCTATTAGTATCATTTTTAAATATCTTAACAAATGTGGATACAACACACATACTTCTTGGTGTCTGCTCTCTTCCCCTTCATCTGTTAACTCAGAAGGACTATAATACTATTCAGACTATACTGAGAAAAAACTTTAAAGTGTTTTTTTTGCTTGTTTGTTTTGTTTGGTACCAGGTATCGAACTCACCACCTTGCCCCTTGTCCGGCAGGCACTTATGCCACTAAGCTAAATCCTCAGCCCCTATACTGAGAAAAAATGTTACTAAATGTCACTAAATGTCACTGCTTCTTAGGAAGATGAGGAACATTAGATCTCTATATTCTCAACTATTCGTACTCACACTGTCATGAGCTATCTAAATGTAAGATGATTGGTGTGATACACAGCTGAACACAGGTTTGTGAGCATAAACAGTCCCCGCCACACTCAAAACTGCATTAACTGATGCAAGATTTTAATGTAAATGATTGCTAGAAATTGTTCTATGAACTTGTATATTCTCCCATTAACTTTTATGTAGCAGTTAAGTGAGAAGGAGCTTCCAGTTTTATTTTTAATTTTTAAAAATTTGTTGCCAATTGCCCTCATATAATTGATTTATCTTTATACTTTCATTTGATTAGAGAAAAACACCTTTATCACATATTGATTTCCATCTCTGAACATTGTACTCTTTTCATTGATTCATTTGTCCATTCTAGGTCCAACATCATAGAGCTTTATAACTGGCATGTATGTATGTGTATGTATCTGCTGATAAGGAAACTATCTTTCTTATTCCTTTTACCCCTAGAATTTCCAGAGCAAGAAGACATATTGGATTTTTCATATGTTCTTGTGGGTGTCTTTGGCTGTATTTTAAAAACTCAATTGGAATGCCTTGGCCTTCTAAATTAAAAGTTTCTATCTTTTTGGAACCTAAGTAATACAGATAACTCTATGACTTCTTCCAACCCCAACTTGTAACATTTTTCTGCACAGCACTCTCATAACTTGAACTAATTTTCTCGAATTACTTGTCTTGAAAACCATGACTACTCATGTGATAGGTTAAAATAATATAAATGAAAAATCTTTATACTATGAAACACTGTATACACAGTAACTATAGTTTTATTAATTTTTATTAACCTTTGTACTAGCATCAAGTAAATTATCATTTTTGGTAGAGAATAAATCAAAGGATACAATTATTTTAAAAAGCAACGTTTTACAATGACCAGTTTTCTCCACTGAGAACTCAACTTTAAGATGCAATGTATCATGATCATAATGAACAACTGCTAAATTTCTGGTACCTACTGAAAGTTACGGGTAACATATTATATAGTGATGGACTGCTACATATTTTTCTTTCTGTAATTCCTCTGAGAGAAACAAATCTACCTTATAAAGAAATAATCAAACATAAACAAAATGGAACCACAGAAGCCTATATATTGTTTAAAAATAAAACAATAAGAATGTGGATTCACAGGTAAGAAATAAAAGTTACTTTTAACTTCTGAAACAAGCACTGAAGTCTGTGTAGGGCTTTTGGTAAACTTTTAGAAAATTGCAAAATGATCATGTCAGAGGTTTAGCACTTCAATAATTTTTAATAAGATAGATAATGTTTACAGTGATTTAACACAAATGTATTTATACTACTTAATTGCTGATTATAGATTATAGGTATATCAGAATAATTAATAATATAAATCAATTAAGTTAGAAAATATTTTCAATATTGATTTTTAAAAAATTTGACCTTTATTTTTGTTTCTAGCTATAATGCTTACTTATAGTAAATTCTTTTATCCAAGTTTTTGTACCCTCATTGAGTTTTTTTGTTTGTTTGTTTGTTTGTTTGTTTCTCCATCCATCCAGTCCGGTATACATTGGGAATGAGCCAAAATCAAACCTTATTCTTCATAAATCTGAACAATCTAAATAATAGAACTAAAAGCTAAGTGACAATAACAATATACTATGAGAGAATTCAGCTACAGTACTGAAACACAGGAGAAGCACCTTTTGCTTAAAAACCTTTCTAGAAAAAAAAAACATACTGCGATAGAGAAAGTGGAGTTAACAAACTGAAAGGACATAAATGGGGAATAGTAGTTTAAGGGAAAGATTCCAGGCAAGAAAAATTCCATATGCAAAGACCCAGAAAAGAGCCTAAAGTGTTTTAGCCAACCTGAAAATAGTTCACTTCTGCTTTAATGGACAGTGTTATGAACTGCAAAGAAGCATGCTGTAGATTACAGATCTCCTAAATCCTAATATGCAGTTTAAATGATTAATATGCTTATAAAGAGTCTCACCAACATCAAATAGAGTGGACTGGTAGAGCTTAAGAATGGAAGTGGGGAAATAACCAACTGTTGCATTAATCTGTTATCCCCGTTAGTTGAACCCTACAAAGAATTCAGTAGTCCTAGGACAGCACTGTATTTATATGCAAAAAAGAGTGTACAAAAATGATTTCTCACTCATTCTGCTACTTACCTACTAACCTATTAGAATCAGTGATAATCCTTTCATTCCCTTTTTTCACTATTTTGCCATTTTTCATGTGGGCTGTATTAATATGTATTTGATGAGTGAGAAATATTTTTGCTTCCTTATTTAACCTTTTAGGTAAAAAAATTAAAAGTTCATTTTTCTCATATTTCTTTTAAAAAATAACAGTCCTGAATGAAAACCAGAAGTACATGCCATGTGCTACAAACAAAGCATTAATGCTTTACAAATTTCAAGCAAGTTTCTTGTCTGACAATACATTTCCTTCTAAATGATTAACACAAAGCATTGGTAGTTTTAAATTAGGTGTTATTCAAAGGGTAACTAAGAGGACCACAAGTCAAATACTTTATGTCTAAAGGTAGAAATAAAATAAAGCCTGAAACTGGAGGTAGATGAGGTGAGGTTGATTATACTGATATTGCAAAAATATCTCATTATTTAAAATACAGAAGAAAATGAACAGCATTTTTATAAGATTCTAGCACAGTTTAAAAAGCATGCAGTTTATGAAATTCATCATTTTGAAACTAAACTGAAAGACAATGACCAGTCCTGTACTCTACAAGGACCCCCAACCTCCTTTTGCAATGATTCATCATGCAGAATAAATATAGAGTCACTCCAAAGTGCCTCTCTCAGCACCTGATCAACTGAAAAAGTCAATCCAAGTTACAGTTATGAATTAAAACCACAGTTGAAAGCTATTTTAAATTTCAATGTATATTGAATTATGACAAGATCACTACTATGTATGTTTGATTTTTGAGGAGACTTGACATCAATAACTGATTACATGGCAAGAAAATATGGGATGGAAGTTTACTTAGGGCTACTGATCCTTGGGTATGGTCACAGAGAAGTCTTCATTGCAGTTCCATGAAAAACTCATTTTCTTTGAAATCCCAAGAAAGACAATCTGTCATCTGTGTAACATGGAATATAGAAAGTATACCTAAATGCACTTGAAAATCTAAAAGAGGGCTCTCCTAGGCAGAATACTACAGACACCTGGTTTCTGCCCACTGTCTACAAGTAAGTGTGAATGAAGAAACTTGAAGTAAAGAACAAACTGCTCAGATAATGTAATTTGTGGGCTATTTAGATGGCCTGTGACAGTCTTTCCATGAAGCATTATAGGAGAGAGTTTAGGGTAAAGGTCAAAGTGAAATCATCAGTCTGGTCTAATGAAGTGGATTACTGAATGCTTCATAAGAAATATACATATTTTGGAAAATTTTACCACCTTGAATGAAAGAGAGCAAAGAACCCAAAATTTCAGTGGACTTGTAAATTTTATGAATGGAAAGCAGGTGAAAAAAATTACATAGTAGTAAACATAAATTATTTTTTATGACAAAGAAAGCATACCTCAGAAGTAAACAAGAAAATAAAGGATATAGTTGACAGTCACAGAGTCATTCCTGGGAGTAGTATGACTCCTAGGGCAGCCCTAGTCCTTGTTTTGAGCATTGATTCTTGGGTCCAGCATAGAATCCTCAACACACTGGCACAGATCCTTCACTCGCTTGCATAGACTTCTAGCTTCCCCCACTGACCTTTGGGCCTTACCAGAGCAGATTCATAAAACAGATTGGCATGAGTTCTTGTCATGGGCTCTTGACCTCCAGTTGGACTTGTGAGAGGCATTGTCATGGATGCTAGGTCTACAGCTGGACTCATGCAGGACATTTCTGTGGGATCTAGGCCCTTGCCTGAATATTCTGGGTCTCCAATGTTATGAACAGATTTCCTGCCCTTTCTTATATTTAATTTTGGGTGACAATCATAAAATAATACTATAAATTCTGTATCCTATAGATAATTGTTCTTCCTGAACTACATAGTTCTCTCTAATTACAATAGTTCTCTCTGAACAATATAAACTTATTAGCTTATAAACAACCAGAATTCATATTCATAGATTTCAAGGCTTATAACCCAAGAAAGGGTGCCAACATAGTTGGATCTTGGGATAGGTTCTCTTGTGGGTTTCAGAGACTGCCATAGATCAAAGGTAAAGGCACTTTTGTGATCTCTTCTCTAAAGGTACCAATTGCATAAATGTTCTATTCTTATGGTTTAATTACCTCACAAAACTTCATATCCTAATACTGTCACCTTGAGGGCTAGGATTTCAACATATGAATTTAAGGGAACACAAAATTGCAGTCTACTGTAGTTAGCTTAGAGATTTCAAGAAAAAACCATGAGAAGTCATGGGTTTATAGGTAATAACAGTGCACAGTGTGGGTTTAATAAAAAATATAATGTATGAGTCAGTCAGGATCCCTAAGTTCCTCCCTTATTCTATCTAGCCCTTTAATTAAAATTTCAAGTTGTCACTTTTCCTCATCTGTAAAAATGAAGACATTTCTTAATGTAGTACATGGTTTTAACATCTGGCCAATATAAAATTTATGAACTTTACTTTGCAAATTGTGCCTGTATGTAGAGATAGTACTTGCTGGCCTGAGTCACGCCAGGTGACTCTGTCTGCTTTTGGGAATCTAACCTTCTCCACATTGCCTCCGGCCCGTAATTTCATCCTGTTAGTACAGGATAGAATTCATTCAGGTTACCTACAGCATTGTTTTAAGCACAGATTGCTGGGTCATTGCATTAGGGTTTCTAATTCACTGTGTCTATCCTGAGAATCTCGAATTTGCAATGTTAATGCATGCCCTGCTAACACCGTATTGATTCCAAGTGGTTGTAAGACAAATATTTGAGAATCACAGATCTAACAAATGAAATAAACAAGGATTATTATTATTTTTTAATGAAGTGAGAAGCATGGTGGGAATGACTTCTGACCATATTTACAGATGAGACTTTTTGCTCCTGAGAAGTATTTCTTTTATGTTTTTGGTATTTAATTTACTCTTGTTATGTTTTTGGTATTTAATTTACTCTTGTTAAACCATTAGGTTTGAACAAGTAATATAGTTCTTTAAATCTAAAAAGGAAGGAAGATAAGAAGGTGGGCAGGAAGGGAAGAGAGACAGGGAGAGAGAAAGAGACAGGGAGAGAGACAAGAGATGGGTCTTTCAAAATCAAGAATGTGTGCTACAGGAAGCCAGTGATTCCATCTGTCTCTATTTTTTAGAGATTTTCCATCATAAATAATGTACCTTGTATAAAATAACTGTAAAATAAATATTTGGAGCAAGAATCAATGACATGTAATAATCAGATACAAAATAAAAATAGGGAAATTAAGCAAAATAATTCAAAATACTATCAATTTATTAACTATTTTCTTTTCACAATTTACAAACTTAATTTCTCCTTAAAGAGGCCACATAATAAAAAAATACTAATAAGAATTATAAAGTAAAACTAACAGTTATAATGCTTTTAATGTATTAGACATGATTTTAACAATTTGAACTGTATTAATTTGTTTAATCTTAAAGTTAAAAACATAAAATAGAAATTAAAGTTAGCTTCCTATAGCAGACTATTTAAACTAAGACATAGAGATTATTGTGTAGAAGCCATACATATTTACACAATTTTTCACTTAAATATTATATGAAAATTTTAAGAAATACATAATTAACTGTAAAAATAGAGCAGCTAGTACTCTAAAATATAAGTCAGAATAGAAACTCAGGCTTTCAAATTTTGTTGAGAAAGAAGTAAGAGGTACAAGAGATGGTAGCACATGTTAATCAAAAAGTGCCTCTCAACATGGTAAGGAAAAACATAATGGACATCAGAGATGCCTACAAGTTAGTAAACTTAGTCTCTTCCAGAAGAATGCCTGGGGACAGTGTAGCCAGCTTATTTACTAACACGACCTTGTGTGACTGTCCTAGCGCACTGTATTAGTTGTGTTATAATGGAGACTGAGGGGTAACTTTGGTCCCCTTTTCCTTCCACCTTTTCCATCTTGTGAGAACTCAGTACTTGTGCTGTCTTCTTAAAAGTAGAAATTTTAGTTCTTACCAGACATAGAACCTGCCACAAATCGTGATCTCAGATTTTGCAGACTCCAGACTGATGAAGAAATAAATTTTAGGCCGGGGCATTTAGCTCAGCGGCCTAAGCGACTGCCTCACAAGTGCTAGGTTGTGAGTTTCATACCTGATACCAAAATAATAATAATATAATAATAATAATTTTATACTTTATTTAATAACAAGTCATTTTTTAGTAGTGCAAATGGAGTAATACATGATTTTTATAAGACAATAGATTAATTTTATCATTTAAAGACTGTTGAATATCTAGGCTTTGTTTTGAGAGTAATAATAAAGAAGATACACTGCACATAATAATTTATACAATCATTGAAGGCCATATTCATAATTAATCACCTTTATTTCCTGCCATGTAACTATTAATTGTGATATTTAACTTGACCAGATTAAAAAATGGCAGATGAATTAGTAAAACACATTTCTGAATGTCTCTATTGAATGTATCCAGAGGTAATTGGCATTTGGGCTGGCATTTGGGAGGAAGATGGACCCTATTTTTTTTATTTTACCTTTTGTTTTTATTTTACCTTTTGTTTTTATTTTATTAGTACATGTTTAGAGTCAATGCAGCTTACAACGATAGGTAGTGGTATCATGTACATACTACAGTTTATTTTATTTGTTTGTTTGTTTAAAAAACAAAAAGGAACAGAAAACCCTTCCCCTTCCGTCCCTGCTCCTATTAATTCCCTTGTCCCATTTTTCATTCTTGTTGATACTGTCAATCATAGTTCATGTTATAACATATAGTGTTTACATTATAGAGTTTATTAGGTTCCTGTACATGACATATCCTCTTATTTCTCATACCTCTCCTCAACCTTACACTTATCCCTCTGGACCACTTTGTATGGCAAGATGTCCATCTCCTTGTCTCTTTCTATCAATCCTTTATTATTTGTTTTGTTTGTGCTTTGCCTCACTCAAATGAGACCCATATATTTAAGCTTACATGTCTAGGTTATTTCATTCAATATCTATGTTTTCCAGTTGTATCCATTTTCCTGCAAATGAAACAGATTTGTCATTCTTTTAATTGCAAGATTAAATAAATTAATACATTTCAAATTGTTAAAATCATGTCTAGTACATTAAAAGCATTATAACTGTTAGTTTTACTTTATAATTCTTACTATTATTTTTATTAAATGGCCTTTTTAAGGAGAAATTAGGTTTGTAAATTGGTGAAAAGAAAATAGTTAATAAATTGATAGTATTTTGAATTATTATTTTGCTTAAATTCTCCATTTTTGTATTGTATATGATTATTACATTTCATTGATTCTTGCTCCAAATATTTGTTTTACAGTTATTTTATACAAGGTACATTCTTTATGATGGAAAAAATCTAAAAAATAGAGACAGATGGAATCACTGGCTTCCTGCAGCACACATTCTTGATTTTGAAAGACCCATCTCTTCTTTATAGCCAAGTAGTATTTCATTATATATAGATGGCACATTTTCTTTATCTAGTTATCTGCTGATGAATTTACAGGCTTCTTCCAGGATTTAACTGTTACAAACTGTGTTACTGTAGACGTTATGCACGAGTCCCTGTAATATGGCGTCTGCATCTCTTTGGGGAAGATACTTAGCAGGAGGATTGCTGGGTTATGTGGAATTTCTAATTTCAATTCTTTGATAAATATCCAGACTGATTTTCATCATGGTTTCAGAATGGTACTAGTTCACATTTGCATCAACAATGGATACTAGTTTACATTCCAGGATTCTAGTATCTTTGTACCTGGTTACTAGTACTAAGGAAATTGTACTAGCACTAGGGTTCTAGTACCTTTTACTTAGGGTACAACCTAGAGTACTGTAGGGAGCCTTTTAAGCTGGAGATTGATCACATGTGTGAGGCTAAAGCAAGACCAGCCTTGAAAACACAGACAGCTCAAAACAAGCCAGGAAAACAAGCTGTTCCAGTGCCAAGAGAGCAAGGGGCCCAGGCCAGCCAGGCAAAGAAGATGCTAGGCAGGAGGGTTGAAACTGACATTCTCCTTGAGAGTATATAAATAAGGGTGTTACAGTGGTTGAGCAGTTCCTTTCCTCCCATCAGGAAGATAAGGACTCCACCTGACCCCTGCTTTGTCTCTTATTTTCTCACCTTCTTACAGTCCTTCACCCCAACAACCTCAAAGCACATGGGTTGAAGCAGGGTACTAGTTTACATTAGTAATGTACATTCTAGTTCACTAGATTGCTAGTTTATATTCACACAAACAGTGAAGGAGGGTTCCTTTATTCCTTACAGCATTTGTGATTGCTAGATCTCTTAATGCTTGCCATTCGTTATGGAGTAAGATGAAATTATAGCTTTGTTTTAATTTGCATTTCTGTAATGGTCAGAGATATTGAACTTTTTTGTGTATTTTTAGACCATTTGCATTTCTTCTTCAGTGGAATGTTGTTCATTTTTCTTGCCCATTTCTATTCTGGGTCTTTAATTTTAAGTGATTAAACTTTGTGTGTGTGTGTGTGTGTGCACACATGCATGTATTTTAGTTCTTTGCGTATTATACTTCTATCTATACACTAAGGAGTATTTAAAAATTTTTCCCATTTTGCAGGTTGTTGCTTCATTCTCTCCACTGATTTTTTTTTTTGGTTTTTTGTTTTGTTTTGTTTTTGTTTTTGTTTTCTTTTTGAGACAGGGTCTCACTATGTGATTCAGGCTGGCCTTGGACTCACTTTGTAGCCCAGGCCGGTCTTCAGTTTGCAATGATCTTCCTCCCTCAGTCTCCTAAATGCTGGGATTACAGGCGTATACCACCATGCATGGCTTTGTCTACTTATTCTTTTGCTCTACAGAAACTTTTTAGTCTAATTTAATTCTATTTGTTGATTCTTGTTATTATTTTTTCTGCTATTGAGGTTCCGTTAAGAAAATCCTTTGGTACACCTATGTCCTCAAGTGTTTTGCCTATTTTGTCCTCCTATAGGTTTGCTTTTGTTTCAATGTTTAGATTTTTGATCCATCTTGATTTTAATTTAACATACGGTGAAACAAGGGTCCATCTGCAAACAGATGACTTGTTTTCTCAGCACCACTTATTTGTTGAATAGGCTTTCTTCCAACATATGATTTTTGACCCCTTTGGCAAAAACCAATAGCTAAATGTGTTTACGAAAGTTTGTTTCCTCAGTTCTGCTTCATTGGTCCATGTACTAGTTTTTATTACAGCACAATGCTGTGTTTATCATGATCATCTTGTCATATACCTTGAAGTTAGGTGTTGCTTTGCTGCCCACTTTGTTCTTATTGCCTACAAGTGCTTTTGTTATTCTGGATATCTCTTGCTTCCATATGAATTTTTAGGATTGTTTTCTCTAGATCCATATGCTGTTGGTGTTTTAATTGGGACTGCCTTAAATCTGTGTAACAGATTTGAGAGTATGGCCATTTTCTCCTTATTTATTGTGCTGATCTAGGAACAGGGGACATCTTTTCATTTTCTTGCTTTCCTTTTTTTTTGTTTCATCTTTACATTTTCTGATGTCCTTTTCAATATCCTCTTTTACAGTACCATATTTTCCTTCATAGAGGTCTTTCCTTCCTTTGTTATGATAATTCTTAGGTATTTCATTTTTCTGGGAGCTTCTATGAATAATATTGTTTTCATCATTTCCTTCTTATTCAAAAAAATGCACACAAAAGCTAATGACTTTTGTGTATTGATCTTTATCCTGCTACATGGCTGAAGTTGGTTATTAATTCTAAGAGTTTTGGTGGGATCTTTTGGGTCTTCTATGTAGAGTGCTATGTCATAGGATAATTTGAGTTCTTCCTCTCGTATATGTATCTCTTATTTCCTTCCCTTGCCTAATTGCTCTGGCTAATGTTTCAAGTGGTATGTTGAATCATAAGAGGTGATAATGGATTGTTCCAGATTTTAGGAGGAATGTATCCGGTTTTCCCTCATTTAGTATAATGCTGATTATTGTTTTATCATAAATAGCTTTTACCATAGTCAGGTATAATCCTTCTATACCAGTTTTCTTCAGGGCTTTTACCATGAAGGGCCCATCCTAATTTTGGTTGGTACTATTCACTAAGTGTGAAGCCTGCAGGAAACAAATGGAAGACAGAAGAAATCGGCCCATGTTTGAAAAGCTCCATTTGGCTTGACCAGCTTTTTGCTGGTCTTTTGCCACTGCAATCATCTGTAGAAATCAGGCTCTAATCTGAATCTTCATTATCCTTTCAGGGTTCATTCATACCAGTGATGCTCCAGGGAGCTTTTGGTCTTCAGCCTCAGACTGGTGCTGCATTCTTGATCCCGCTTGTTCTTCAGCTTCCAGCTGCACAGACTGAGTTACTACTAGATCCTATTACTCTCCGGGATGCAGAAAACCATTGTAGAATAGACTACCTGTGATCTTGTAAGCCTAAGAGATTCCCTTACACACACGCATGCACACACACACACACACACACACGCACACATATGCAATTTTCAGCAAACTATCCCAAATGCCTGGAATTATGTTTAATGTAGGTATTCAAAAATATATTCTATATGACTGAACAACTGAAATTCAAAAATGTATAGCCTTCTGCAAACAACCACACATGCATGAAGAGCTGTAACATGAGGTATATTCCAAATGTGAGCTGCTATGAATTAGAAAGAAATAATTTTCACCTGGGTTTATACATAAAATCTTCATGGCATGCAAAATTTGAGTTTATGCCATGTGTAAATACATGAAGCATTAATTTCTGAAGGCTTTTATCTTTGAAATGTTTCTCTTTCTTGAATTGACTTTATTTTCCACAAGTAAAGTAACTTTCCAAATATGCGTAGCTTGTTGTCACTGATTTTATTTGCACCTAAGCACACAGCATTTCTATTGCTACTGTTTTAATTCAATTCAACTGAGTGGTAGGGTGGAACATCTCTTATGTGATTCACACTTTGCTTGATAACAGGGTTGTTTTTAAAAAAAATCATGTTGCAAGTTGAATTAAGTGGAACTTATCTTGTACAGTTTATCCTTGTCATACCAAGTTTAAATGACGACTATAGAAATATATATACTAGAAATAAAACACTTTGTGAGTCTGAGTCATCCAGATAATTGCTGGTGATAAACAGACCAAGAACTCTTACAGAGGGAAGTAACTTTTTCATTAGACTTTTACCAATTATACCATAAACTCTATTTAGATTAATTTATTTGTCTTGTTTTAATAGTTCAACAAATATGTAGCTAAGCAACTGGCATAGAAAACTCTGCTGAAATATTTGATGAGGAGACCACTTATTTTGTATTATGTTTATATTATACAAGTTAACCTTATTTTTTAATTACATTGAGTATATTTTAAGAAGTACTTATGGTCAATACCAAACTGATGACCTAAAAAAATAAATAAATATACCTGTCTTGATACATTGGAGACATAACCCATATTTTAGGTATCACTGAATACTAAAAAATGTAGCAGGTAACTTCTTTAGGAAACATGCATCTTTAATCCTTCATGTCAGAGGAATGAGATGAGAAATTTTATTCCTTTTTTCTAATGAAGTTCAAAAATTTATAGGAATACAGCATGAATTGCTAATATGAGAAGCTATGTAGTATGTTATATTTCCACGGAATTTTATTCTATCTCTGAATTACTATAATTGGACGCAAATCTATAGATAATTATTATTTTGACTCTATGCACATCATTTGGAACAATTTGTTAATGTACAATTCTTTTTTATTTTTGTATGGATTTTCTAGATTCACAATAGGCTGTCTAACGCTGTTCGAGAGCATTGATCAGTCCTTGGTACTTCATCTTCATCTATACCAAATAGCAATTATTTTTTGCATTCAATAAGTAAAATAATGTCTATACATTCTGAAAAAAACAAACATCTCACATTATTTAACAAAATCACTCAGAATTTTCACATTTAAATCAAAAAATTAATGCTATTTTCAAAGAGTTTTTTTTTTCAGTTTCAAATTCACATAATTCAATGGCACATGTATACAGATAAATACTCCTCAACTCCAACAGAAACATTTTTGCTAAATTCATGGATATGTGATGTGTCTCTGGGAAAATAAATCAACTAACAGAAGTTAGTTAACTATCTTCAAACATCTGGATTTGGGAAAGTAGCATTCATACCAGCATAATTGAATTGACAGTTCGTGTAATGTTAATTTGGCCTCACGTGAAAACTTTGAATACAGGTTCATTCAAAAACACTTGATCACATGAGGCAAATTTTGTCCTGTCTGAATTTAAATGAACCATGTTTAATTTATATTAAACACATACACAAAAAGTGAGTAGGAAACAACCTTTATCCAGGCACTTTGAAAAGATTTAACAACCATAGCAACATGTCATACTGTTGCTTGGCAGGTTAAGGCATCACTAATATGTGATGTCTCTAAGTAATTATTTTTATTGCTGTTAATGTAAAATGAGGTTATAAAAACAAATCAGAGCATTTCCCAGAGGCTTAGCATCCATAAAAATCCAAAAGAAGAAGGTAAGTTCTCCTTATTGGAGAAACTTGAGAGAGATGACATTGTACAACTACTGAATTCCCTGAGTCACTACCTTTGTCCAGCTCTCTGCCACCACCTAGATGTGACAGGCCACCTGGGAGAAGCTTGCAGAGCAAGTACATTATTAAGATATAAACATGCTGACACACTCAGAATGAGGGCTAAGTATTTACCATGATTCTTTATTTTGTCAGGTGCTCTTGCAATAAAGATGGCTTTATAAATACACTGGTCTCATCACAGGCACCCTGAAAAATGTTACTTTCTCAGCAGTGGCACAGTAGCATCCTGACCTATAAAGCTGATGTTTAGTACAGTTGCATAATCTTCTGTTTTCTATCCAGTTGTATATGGTAGCAAGCTTCAAATAAGGCTTTTCTCCATTTGAACCTCAGTTGGCCTCATGTGGCTTTAACAAGATCCCCAAAGAACCCAACTGAAAGAGATAAAATAATGTGCATAGATGAGACCCAGTGCCGAAATATTTTCTAGATATTTTAACAGTTTAAACAACAGGCATTGTTCCATGCTGAGTCTTCAGTGCAAACAAAATACAAGCATTTTGGGACCCTGTGTATACAAAGTCATCAAATATTTGGACTGTAAAATGTATCAAAGTTTTAACTGTAAAACAAAACCAAAGAGTGTGTATGACTGAGCTCCCAGACATCCTTGAAAAATACATCTACTAAATAAGCGTTTCTCATTTGTTGTTTGCAATTCATTAGCTAATAATAATTTTATGCTTTGAAAGATTTAGTTGCCCTATTCATTATTTTACCTGTGTTTTGGACCACTAAGTATCACATTAACTACAAAATATGAAAGACATTTAGTATTACCAGTGCTATTACATTTACATTGCTAATATTTTATGAGTGGTCACAAACAGATAAATTGATAATGAAGGAACCAAGTTATCCTCCCTTTTATGAGTAAGTCGATTATTAGGAGTGCATAATTGCTGACGTGAGAATCATAAATGAAAATAAAACATGAGCAAGAGAGTTTTACAAAGAAGAGATAAGTGGATCTGAGGACCCTAGCATATATTATGAGGAAAGCTGAAAGTTTTATCCCAAGATAACCTTTCATAAATGTCAGAACCTAGGAAAACTTGTTAGCCAATACCCACAAATGTTGCCAAGAAACATTTAAGAGGAGGTGCTTTGAGCTGGAGCTTTTCTGGAATTCAAAATCTCACTGAATTATTGAAACGGAAGACAGATGCTAAACTTAAAAATGTGTTTATGTACATGTATAAAATGATGCAAGGTTTTGGAAAATTATGAATAATACTCTTAGAAATTTCCAAGTCAAATATGTAATGGAACTGAAGGCAGACTAGGACTGAAAAAAATTTCCAGAAAGTTTGAGAGAGAATAAGCAGCCCTGGATTACCCTGGGGTGGAGCTTTCTGGCACGGCAGGTGGTAATACATCTGTGGACAAAGCTAGAGATGGTTGACTTACTTGTGGGAGTGATGAGCTTCTGTCCTGGCACACCTATATATTGGGGCATTCACTTGAGGGGATCAGCTGTGCATAGTATGAAAGTAATCTTTCTGAGCCTGGATCATATTACCTAAATTTAATTAAGGAAATAACTGGTGGTGGGTGCTGAGTGCCAGTCATTCCTCCTCAGTACTTAAACACTTTTGTTGTCTGCTGCTGTTACTGAAACACTTTTTGCTTGATAGCTGGTAGGATGTAAATAGAGAAAGTAAAAACACACTAACAGAAAAAGGGGCTTTTTCTGGTTTATGTGTACTTTTCTTCCTTCTTATTCTGGTGGAGCTGATTGGTACAGAGGATGCTCAGTGATATTCACTACTTTTGAGCTTGTAGTAGCACTGCTAGTGTTTTCACAAATTCCACAATTAACCTAAAAGGTGATTTACAGAACAGTCATGTAGATTTCATATCCCAGTTCCCTGAAAGTTCAATATTAATGTCTCCTGCCAAGGAGTCCCCATAGATAACATTCTGGTGGATTTCTTTGGCACTCGAGCATACTACTGCCTGGTCACTAGCCTTGTCCACCAAATGAGGGTCAGCTATGGTTTAGGGACATTCAGAAAATTCTTCCACCATCCAGTGGGCTGCAACACACATCCTCTCATGGATGTTGAAACTCCCCAGTGACTGAAAAGCCTCCCTTTTCATGGTAGTTCTTGCCTTGATCATGGAATTAGTCATCTCCACGCACCATAACAAAGCAGCACGCAAGGAGTGGCTTCCACAACAGACATTAATTTCATTACAGGTATAGATACTGAAAGCACATGATCAGCATGCCAGCAAACTTGGTTTTTGGTGAGTATCCTCTTCCTGGCTTTTAGCTGACTATTTTGGCTGTAACTTCATATGATGGTTCTTCAGTGAGTATGATCTATGTCCTAATCATCTCTTTACTACTTGTATTGATAAGGATCCCATTCGTGTAACCTCATTTAACCACAATGACCTCTATAAAGACTCCATCTCCAAATAGAGTTTCATAGAGTTTTGGGCTTTAGAATATATTTTTAGGGGAACACAACTCAGTGTGTCCCTCTCCCTCCATCATAGGGATTTCTTTAACATTCTCTTTGGTTCCCAGTTGTTAATTTGTTTCACTTAAATAGGTAATACTTATTTATATTTAACCTTTCCTATTCAAATTACTGTGTGCTCTATCCTTCCTGAAATGACCTAATATAGAAGAGTTTGAAATATAACAACTGTTCTCAAATCCTCTGTTCTATGTGACATTTTACCACTTAGTTACTTTAAGTGGTTCAAGTAAGTGAGGTCAGTAGACTTGGTTTCTTTCCTGAAATAGATTCAGTCACACACTGGCAGCTTCCTAAGTACTTCCTAATGAAGTCACTGTCACACTCCACTTGCCTCTCCACCTTCCTTTACTCATTAAGATTGAGTCAAAGTGATGTCAACACAAATGACCAGCCAATGTACAGTGGAACTGTATGTGGGATGACTACTTGGAAATTCATAATCTTATCGCACCTTTACCTTACTGAACACTGAAAAGCAGTTATTTAAAAATTTAGAACCACAGTGCACCTTTCAGAAGTGAGCTGTTATGCTAGAATTTTCTTTGACTAAATCATAGCATGATGACTCAGCTCTTTCCTGGGTATGTCTAACTCGGCAGTTTTACTAAGTTTGATGCTTGGTCACACCAGTTAATACAGAACACTATAAGCCCCCTTTTGCCAGCTAGATTGTGAATTGAACTTTTGCCTTCAATACTGTTGGAGTTCTTTGGGGGATTTCCAAAGGCATATATTTGATAATATTTAAAAATTTTTCCCCGCATTCTTTTCTCCAAAATCACTGCCTGTAGTAGCAGAATCTATATTAATTAATGTAGGTCCAGTAGGCGTTGGTTGATCTCGTGTAAGTATTACCTATCAGAACAAGAAAACAAATTTTCCATGTTACTGCCTTTAATGTTCTGATGAAGGCCTATGCCGAAGACTGGAGCATGGGCACTCAGGTTTGGAAGCGCTCAGGAAGAGCAGAATTCCTTATCTGAGGAAAGAATAATTTGAGAGTGAAGAGGAAGGTTTGGTCTGCTCCCTAAATAGGCTTGCAGTGTGATAAGGCCAAATTTAAAAGACAAAAGAAAGAAGGTAGCTGGCCTTCCTGAGTTCCACTACTTTAGTAATGTAGCCAAAGAAACACTTGCAGTGAGCATGAGATAATTTGTTGTGAGAGAAAAGCTTTAAAAAGACAGGAAAGAAGAAATTAAAACAACAACAAAAAAAGTAGTGTCTCCTCTACCTGTGCTTCAGAAATTATATCATTCAGTAGCATTTTTAGAGCCAGGAGCTCCCCTTGAGCCCTGCATGTTGGTACTGAGATTGGGTTCTGTTTTGGTACTGTGTGGAAACAAACTGCAGTCAAGGGCAGCTTTTCATGGTGGTGGTATAAGATAGGGGAACCTGGAGCTGGACACTTAACCTGGTCCTGTCACTGGGTCAGGTAGTTGATAAAGCAAGTGTCTTAACCACTCTATATCTCAATTCTATTTTTCTAATTCATAACTTACTTAGACTACCACTACCGATGATGATGAGCCCAGAGATGTGCAATTTGAATGTCATTACACACAGGCAGAAATGAAAGCATCCTGAACATTCCCATGAGTATTATATTTAATTTTAGTTTTCCATGTTTTTGACTGATACAGATGTTTATCCCAGTCCTTTATTTTCTGTGTTGTCTCTTTTCAAACATACATATTCTTTATCTTTTCAAATATATATGTTCTTTCATTATATTTGTTGAGCTGACAGACTTATACATGAAAGACAAAGCTATAAAACACATAATTGTAATTTCATAAAGCAACATATAAACCACTGGATGCAGTTTTCCAATGTGTGTAGCTAAAGAAGCAAATGATCTTAGAGAAATCGTCTCATTTCCATGAAAACATCTAAGAGACAAAGTTGTGAATCTGATAATTTCACAAGTCTTATTGTCAATGAACATGCAAAACAAAAGAAAAACTAAAAAATAGGCACAAAAGAAAATCCCAGCCATATATAATGCCATAGCCTCAGTGAAAGAAGCATGTTAAAAATATTATATTCAAATGAAAGTATTCTAATCTGTTTGATGTCATATTCTTGAATTTTTCTAACTTTAAAATTTGGGCCGCTGAATTCATCCTCCTAATTTCTAGAATCTAGGACCCATTTTTGTCCTTAGGCAGGAAATATAAAATCCATAATTATATCTCAGTGAGTCAGGGAATATTGAAGTAACCAACTGAACCCACTATCGGTGAGAATGAGAAGGCTTTTACTGAATTTACTTGTAACTTAGTGTCTTGGTTTCTTTTCTCTCATTGTTGAGACAGAATACCTGACATCCAAAGTGAAGCAAGCATTTTCTTAGTCCTTCATGAAGTCAGTGCTAAATACCAACCAGCATCTGATTCTGCATAAATGAAAGGAGTTCCAAAAGAGAGGAACCCGAAAACCACTGGCTTATCACCTTTTGTACCATTGAGGAGATTTAGGTAGAAGTCATAGAGTATCTACCAGCATCCATAAAAGTGCACGCATGCTGTTCTGGAGTCCCCAGCTGCTTACAGTAATTAGGCATTCTTCCCAGAACCTTCTACTCTTGAAATTTGGAATCTGTGTTGTTCATGAGACCAAATTTTTGACTATTCCAAGTTGCTTATCAATACGCCTATTCTACTATCTCAGTCTAACTTCCTTTCTCAGCAGCTCCAAGTACTTTTAGAAGTGGTCTTAGAATAAAAGTCTTTCAATCAGTTTTTTTTCTCTCTTCCTTAACTCTTGAGAATAGGTACCCAACCTGTAAAATCAAGAACTGGATTGTGACCTGTTTATTGAATAATACAAACCACTTGCTGCCTTTCAAACCTGAAAATCATACCTGCATTTGAGGACCCCTTACCAAGAAGCTTATTTGAACCCCACATTTGCCTTTTTTCAGGTTTTCAGATAGAGTTCTACTATGTCTGACACTTGTGATTTCCCTATTCTTCAGATTCATAGTGAATTGGGGAACTTTCCTCTGAAGTACCCACATTTTGTAAATTATATTGTAATTTTTGGGGTGTCAGTACTGTTAGGGGAGATAAATCATACGCATGTGAAATGACCCCTTGTTCAAGATGCTTCCCCAGCATGGAAAAGAAAAAAGTAAAAGGTACTATATGGCAGGTAAGTGTCATCATATCATTGATAATACGATGCTGAAAGAGTTAGGGCAACATGGCCATTACTGGGAAGTTACTAGAATATTTAAATGTAGTTAGAATTGCGTTCAAAGGTACAGTACACTGTCAAGGGTACAGTACACTGAAGGGGCCAGTAAAATGAACCAGTCACTTTGGTCCAGGTTAAAAAAAAAAGAAAGAAAAAGAAAACCCAAGCTTACAAATATCAATTAACAAAGAGCTATTTGCTTCACAGCCTTTTCATATGTTTCTTACTTGATGGCGCCTTGAAGACAAGACTTTGATCTCTTTGACTCCACTAATCTCCATTGTGTCAAAATCTCTGATCTTTAGGGCAGTGGTTTTGGGCTGATACTTTGGGGAGATTCATTGTGAAGCCAGGCAGATGTGTTTCTGTCCCCTAAGAGGCTCAAGTATTCCCTTAATTTAAGCCTTCATTGTCTTACATGTCACGTGAAGCTAATAATAAAGTTGATTAGATATGGCATCTAAATGGTGTAGCATCACACTGATATTTACAGGATACACAATAATTACTGGTTTCTTTTTCAAATTATGGTTGTTAAACAGATGTGCAACCAATTCTTGGAAATACCCTTAAGTTTAAAACTTCTCCCAGATTTTCACACAATGGAACATGCTTTGACACTAATAGAGGTCCAGGAAGATCTAAAAAGTGCAAACTGAATTTCTCACGCTTAACATTTTTTTTTAATGCCACTGTCACTTTGCATCTCCTGTGGGATTGAAGAATTGTTACCCTTACTTTGGGATTCAATTTAAACATCAAATCCTTGGAGCTGGTTTACCGAATCAGACCTTTTTCCGCCCTACTGAAATTACCTACTCACTTCCCTGTATGCTCCACTAAATAAGTATTTCTCAAATACAGTCCATCTGTATCACATATTTTGTATAATATTTTTAGATTTATCAAATTATATTTCAATTATGTTATGTATCTCTACATATAGAACCCATATTTTACTACACACCCAAACTGGCACTATCTAGCTGCATCAGTAATAACTCTTCAACCATTATTTGAGTGCATCATTGAGCAAATGCTTGGAAAGGAAAGGAATGATTGAATAAAAAAATGAGGTTTTGCTTAGGGTATAAGTCTAGCCATAGTTAAAAGAATGAATTAAATATTTTCTGCTTTGTAATGCAATAAATAATAATTTAATTCTTATTTAATTCCCATTAAATAAGAAAAATGGATGTTCAGAACTTTGCATGTTAAAGTTACGCATTCCAACTATCAGTTTGCATACACAACTAACTTCTAATGTAGACAGAACTTTCATAATGAATTTCAGAACTAAAAAGGAAGAGTAGTTGAGATATATATTTTAAATATAGTTTATATATAAGAACAAAATCACTTAATCTGGTACTAAGACATAAAGAATGGTGGTTACAGTTACCACATTACTATAATGGACTTAACAATTGATCTCAGGGACTACATTAGTTATGTTTTATCAATGAGGTTTTCTTTGTTACCATCACCACTTACATCTTAATGACTCATTCAACTAAAATAATGTCCCCTGTTATAGATTAAGATCTTTTATTTGTGCATGATTTCTAACAAAATAATCAGAAGTACTGCCTGGATGTTTTCCTGCATATCTTGTAGTAAAATTCTTCTTTTGCATCTCTCTCATATGTCTTGCCATTTCAAATAAAATGTATTAGAATGTCAAAAATGGATGCCCTATTAATTAAATGAATAAAACAAGACACAATTTGAATTTAGCTTAACAAGCAAACCAAAGTGAAGGCAGCTGTGTCCCATTAGCTTTTAATTTTCTACAAAATGGAGGGGGGCAGAACATCAGAAAGCATGCCTAAAATTGAGCAGCCTGTGGCTGGCTATGTTGCTATGACTACCAGAGGCCTTTCTGATGCTCTACTGTGTTGGCAAAGAAATCAACTGTTCGGAAAAGTTGCACTAAAAACTGTTATTCATTAAAATATTGCTGACATTTGACCATAATCCTTCAGGGCCTTCACACCATTAAAACATGGATGTGAATGGAGAAGGAAATAGTCAAATTAGTTCGTGAGCATTAGATTCATTTCCTATTACCAAGTGAGAGAAATGCATCAGATGAAGAACAAATATAAGGGTAGAAACATTCCAAATCACTTGTATGCTACCTCTGGACTGCTTAGTATATAGCTCTGAATAAAAGCAAACCTACTTGGAAGGCTATTTAGAAAAGGAATCTGATAATACTACACACAATAAGGAGATTCTATTTAAAAAGCCTTTTCTCTAAAGAAGCTCCTTGTAGGTATACCTGGCTAAATCAAAGAAATTGCTAGAGAAAATAGATAAACTAACTATAAGAATGAGAGGAAACATATCCAAGAGGAAATAATCCAAGTTAGAGAAGACATAAATTGCTCCACTCAATGAAATAAGTGCAAATGTTAACGTTTTTTAGAAATCTTGACAACATCGTAATTCCTCTAATGACTGAATTTTGTAGATTATAAAATGAACATAGAATATTACTTAGTGAAGTAACACTTTGCAATGTATTGTTTTTTTTTAAATAGGATTGAATCCTACTGCCACCCTGCCATTTGTTTTTATGAAACAAGTATCTCCGCTTTGCAAATAAGAGTCCAAACAGTAAAGCAGAAAGAGCCTCTAGAACTTTAGTCTGGAGAGGATGCTGGCCTAAAGGAAAAGGGTCAGGACATGTAGCTCAGAATCTTTCCCCTTCACTTTGCCTTTCAAGGAGTTTCTCTGCAGTGATTTAGTAAGCAATGCTCACTGGCCCCAAGAGCTTCTTTCTTTAAGATTTAAACTCATGACTAGACAAATATAGCATGCTGAATTTCCACTAGTATCTATCCATAAATGAAAGAATCATGAATGATGTGAATGCTTTACCACCATTACCTCTCAGTTGTGGGGTATAATCCGTTGTAGGATTTTGTTGATTATGCCAATGGTTAACTTCAACTGTCCATTTTGACACAGAAAGTGTGCTTTAGTTTGTTTTCAGGATGAACAAAATAAGGAGAATCTTGCTATCCTTATGATATCCAAAGGACAAGAATGATACCTGTATGCAAAGAACAGCACTGTGCGGGCACATGCTTCTTCTTTACAGAGATCGACAGGTGTGCACACAACAGCAATAAATCAGCTACTTAATTCCTGGAACCCCATTCTCATAACAGATAAAAAGATGAAAAAATAATTTTTTCTTTTTCATAATGGCAAAACTCTAGCACGTTTATTTGACCATAGAAGATGCGAGATAAATGTCTTCAATAAAATTATAATGCAGAGTTCAAAATCTTTATATTTTCTAGCTAAAACATCATGATAGGGAGAGGAAAGCAGAAGAAAATTTGCCAGCATAAGGAAGACCATTATTGGTGTTTATTAAATAAAACACAAGTAGGCTACACTATTACTTTTATCAGTGTTCAACAGACAAATGATGTGTTGGGAGAAATGTTTCACTCTAATTAATGTCATTGTACCCTAATCTCTTTCCTCCCCGTGTGTGTGTGTGTGTGTGTGTGTGTGTGTGTGTGTGTGTGTGAGATGGATTACACTGAGATGTCCTCAAAAAGTTTCATGTGTTTGATGAGTGACAGGGTGATCAGGGCACTATACTAAACGTTCTAAATGAGCTGTGAGGAGGTGGGCATGCTCAGAACAGGCGAGTCACTGTGGGCTCACCTGGAGGGTTCTACTTTCCTCCCTGGTTTCTCCCTTTCCTCCCTACTTCATGCCCCACTTTATGTGAGTCCAGCATACTGCTCCTCCATTGGAGCCAATTAACCATATTAGGACTATACATATTTTTTTTTTGTAGCTAACACCATCTCTCTTACTCTGCTATAGTGGAGCATAGTTTCAAATACAATAATATCAAACATAACACAATAGTATAAAGCCATGCGTAGAGTGAAAGAATTACAGGGCTTTCTAAACCAAATAAAAGAAAATGTTCAATGGGTACTATAATACCTCATTTTTGATAAAAAAGAAAAAAAAGTTTGAGCTATCACACATATTCAAATTCCAAAAAGACACAATGTGATAGAACCAATGGTAGTACAACAAAAAGAGCATGGTAGGACTTCTAAGAAGGATGATATTAAATCAGCAATAGCTGTCATAATGTTTTGTTTTCTTCAAAACTGCTATTCATATCATCAAGTATGATATAGTCAAACAAAACAGGATAAAACCATTCCAACTGATGATTGAAAACTTTGAAGGACTTCAAAGCTATGAGATGGGGACTCATGCTTACCATAAAGTCTTATATGCTCTTATCAAATCTCATATTAGGGAGACTATATGGTATTTACCCTTGTGAGTTTGGTTTATTTCACTTAAGAGAATGGTCTCAATTCGTGTCCATTTATTTATAAATATCTCAATGTGATCATTCTTTATAGCTGAGTGGTACTCCATTGTATAAAAATGTCACAAGTTTTTTATCCATTCCTCAGTTGATGGGCACGTAGGTTGTTTCCAAGATCTGGCTATTACAAATTGTGCTGCTATAAACAAGGGTGCACAAATATCACTGTGGCATGATGTTTTCAGTTATTCTGGGAATATGCCTAGAAGCGGAATAGCTGGGTCAAATGGGACTTCCATACCCAGCTTTTTGAGGAATCTCCAGACTGACTTCCACAGTGGTTGCACCAGTTGACACTCCCACCAACAGTGTAGAAGAGTTCCTTTTTCCCCACAGCCTCTCCAACACTTGTTGTTGGTAGTGTTTTCTATCTTGGCCATTCTTTATGGAGTGAGATGGAATCTCAGTGTGGTTTTTATTTGCATTTCTCTGATGACTAATGATGATGAACATTTTTTCATGTATTTATTTGCCATTTGTATTTCTTCATCTGAGAACTGTGTATTCATTTCAGATGCCCATTTTTGGATTGGGTCTTTGAATTTCGAGGGTCTGATTTTTTTTAATTCTTTATAAGTTCTAGACAGAAGTCCTTTCTGTGAGGCCCTGTCCATGAAGATTTTTTCCCAATTTGTGGGTTTTCTTTTCACTCTGCTGGAAATCTCTTTTCACATGCAGAAACTATTTAATAAGATGTGGTCCCAGTTATTGATTCTGGGAAGTACTTCCCGTGTACTTTGGTTTTTGTTCATGAATTCTCTTCTACCCCTATATTTTTGAGGTTTTTACCTACTTTGTCTTCCAGCAGTTTTAGTGTTTCTGTTTTAATATTTAGATCTTTGATCCATTTAGATTTTAGTTTAGTTTATGGTGATAGACATGGGTCTAGTTTTAGTTTTCTGCATATGGACAGCCAATTTTTCCAGCACCATTTGTTAAAGAGACTGTCATTCTTCCAGCGAGCATGTTTGGCCCCTTTATCAAAGATAAGGTGGTTGAGTGAGTTTGTGGTTGTGGTTGTATCTTCCAATCTATTCCACTGATCCTCGGGTCTGTTTCTATTCCAGTACCATATTGACTGTATCACTGTAGCTTTGTAGTATAATTTTAAGTCAAGGATTGTGATGCCTCCTACCTTGCCTTTGTTGCTTAGAATTGCCTTTGCTATTCTAGGTCTCTTCTGGATCCAGATGAATTTTAGGAGTGATTTCTCTAGATCCATGAGGTATGTTAGTGGTATTTTGATTGGGATGGCATTGAATCTGTGTAGTAATTTTGGGAGAATGGCCATTTTTACAATGTTTGTTCTTCCTATCCATAAACAGGGGATGTCTTTCTATTTTCTGAGGTCCTCTTCGATTTCCTTTTTCAGGGTATTGTATTTTTCCCTGTATAGCTCTTTTACTTCTTTCGTGAGATTAACTCCTAAGTATTTCATTTTTTTGGATGCCAGTGTAAAGGGTGTAGTTTCTCTTATTACTCTCTCAGTACTTTTGTTGTTAGTGTATAGAAATGCTATTGATTTTTGTGTATTAACTTTTTATCTGGCTACCTTGCTGAATTTTTTAATTATATATAGGAGTCTTTCAATAGAGTTTTGGGGGTCTTCTATGTAAAGTATCATGTCATCTGCAAATAATGATAATTTAACTTCCTCGTTTCCTATCTTTGCTCCTTATTTCTCTTTCCTGTCTTATTGCTCTGGCTAGTATTTCCAGTAGTATGTTGAATAGCACTGGTGATAATGGACATCCTTGTCTTGTGCCTGATTTTAAGGTAAAGGCTTTCAGTATTTGACCATTCAATATGATGCTGGCTGTTGGTTTGTCATAGATGGCCTTTACCATATTGAGATAAAGACCCTCTATTCCACTTCTCTGTAAGGTTCTTATCATGAATGAGTGTTGGACTTTATCAAAAGCTTTTTCTGCATCTATAGAGATGATCATGTGGTTCTTCCTTTTGGCTCTATTGATATGGTGGATTACATTAATTGTTATGCGTATGTTGAATCATTCCTGCATTCCTGGGAAGAACCCTACTTGGTCATGGTGTATAATCTTCTTGATGATTTGCTGCATCCTGTTTGCCAATATTTTATTGAGAATTTTTGCATCTATGTTCATCAGGGAGATTGGCCTGTAGTTCTCTTTTTTAGTTGAGTCTTTCTCTGGTTTTGGTACTAGAGTGATATTTGCTTCGAGGAATGATTTAGGCAGAATTGCTTCCCTTTCTATTCCATTGAAGAGTTTCAGGAGTGTTGGAGTTAAGTCTTCTTTATATTTCTTGTAGAATTCTGCAGTGAATCCATCTGGGCCTGGACTCTTCTTTGTAGGCAAGGACTTAATTACATTTTCAATTTCAGTAATAGAAATTGGGTTATTCAGCAGTTTTACATCTTTCTGATCCAGCTTTGGTAGTTCATATGTATCTAGGAA
>PVJX010014398.1:0-19597 GCA_004027295.1 Dolichotis patagonum
TCTACTTCCAGTGGACATTCTCAGTATTTCTCCACAAACAGCAGCTCTACCATTTTACAAGTCATTTCTCTTCTGTAACAGCATCTCCTTTCTTTGACTTTATAACGTCATTGTAACACCATGGACAGACCATTAGTTCTGTATCTCATCCTGAAAGATTAGGAAGGCCAGACTGTTCAAATGAGGATGTTTAAATTTTAAAAAATACACAATGATATAGTGATGTGGATGTATCCAAATTAAATCACCAGCACTTCCCTGAGGCAAAATTGAAATATAAACCCAATTTATGTGTACATTCCTTCTATCTGCCTTTGCAGATAGATGTCTCCTTTGCCATTGTAAAACTGGCTCCTTATGTTTTCCCGTCTGCTTGTATTCTCTTCATGAAGTAACAGCATTGTAGCATGCAGCCCTTGGACCAGACCTTATTTCTTGTCTGTCCTTTTATATTTAAAGTTACTTTTTCCATGCCCTATATCTCATTATAAGGATCACATTTGTTTATTTGAGTGTACAGACTAAAACTTGCTGATGATTTAATATTTTAAACATGGGAAGTTATTCATATGTTCACAGGCACTGAAACTATGATAAAAATTTTTAACTGAAAGACAGCACGGGTTTAATTCCATGACTTTTCCCTGGTTAGTCAGAGTAATGTTTTGGAGACAGAGGCCTAGATTTGTAATAGAGAAGTTGCCTGCATTTTTATATATTTAGGTGCAACTGCAGTATACCATTATTTTGGTAAACAACATAAAATAAATATATTCAGTGTCTGCAGATACACACTGTAGGATGTTTCCTGTTGAAATAAAACATTTTTTGCATTGAAGAAAACATTTTCCATATTATTGTCTCATTTTCTTGAATTAGGGTTTTTTGCTGAGAGTGAAAATAATATTACTTAAATCTGGCTTCAGTTTCAGGACATCCATTTTTGTTACACTCAATCAACTCTAATCATTGCTTTGGAAGCCTGAAATTTTTTATCTTAGGTAGACCACTCACCCTGTTGACTCTATGAATAGCAAATATGTCACTTTTACCATGTGCAGTGTTTAGTGCCATATTGGTTGCTACATGCAACCATTTTTTTTGCCTTTTTGGCAGAAAATGGATGACTGCTATTTCATCAAGCAAATTGGAAACAGCTTCAGGTTAAAAATATTTAGATATGATACAAAGCTGATTTTTTTTTTTTTTTTGGTACCGGGGATCAAACTCACAACCTCGTGCTTGCCAGGCAGGCGCTTAAGCCACTGAGCTAAATCCCCGGCCCAACAAAGCTGATTCTTTTCACTTGACTCCGAGGTCTCTGACTGTTCCCTAGAAATGAATTAACTAAAGGATATAGTTTTGGGGGTTGAACAGAATGGACACTAAGTCAATTACTAATAGTTTTGTGTATCACTGGCCAATGCATCTATTAAATATATGAAAATTTTACAGTTGAATCAAAACATAATTGTCATTGGGTAAAAGCATTGCCTGACAGACATGTTGTTTGTCATAATAATCCATCTAATACTTTTTCCTTGACTTGGCACTGAACAAAACAATATGCTGGGACACTATGAGACTTCATATTTTTACCTTGTGTGTTTTATTGTCCTTTTCAAATTCCTTTACTGAATTTAGAGCTATAAAAATACCACAAAAAAAATTTGATGTGTATTCTATCAAAATGAGATGATGAGTATCTTCTCCCAAACAAGCCTGCAATAATTGATAGTGGCTGGTGATATTACTAATAGTATTCTGAGTTGAGATTTCAGGCTCTTTAGTGCCATAGGTTTAATAAGCTACTTAACTTCCTCTTACTAGTTCTTTGCATATTTCTTAGCTACAAAGCAAGTCTGAACAACTTCCATGTATGTTTTAATTTTCATAAATGTTGAGAAATCTTTTGAGCACAAATGGTTTCTGTATGAAGATCTATGTAGTAAAACAACTTGAATCTTTACTAAGCACAGTTGTTAAGTGGATTTTAAATAGATGAATGAATGAACCAATTAATAATTAAGCAATGAATGAGAAAAATATATATGTACAATTGCGTTCTGTATACCATATACAGAACTGTTATATATAACATAATAATTTTTAGAAGTGGAAAAAGAATCTTAAAGCTCTTGTAATCTAAGTCCTAATTTTGTAGATGAAGTAAGATAATTTGCTTGTGTTTCACACTAATAGTGAAGACCTAAAACACTTAATGACTTTTCCTCCTTTCACAACAAATTAGATATGTTTTTAAACAATATGCCTTAGGTTCTGGATACTGTACAATGTGTTACAAAAAGCATGCTATTCAGAGGCAGAAAGACCTAGGTCTGGAGCCCAGTTTTACATTTTCTAACTGTAAATCACCTAGGTAAATCACCTTCCTTATTCTCCATTTCTCACCAATGACGTATCATCTAAATATCAGGGCCACTATAATAGTTAAATAATATAACTGATGTAAAATACCCAAGAAAGAGTAAGCACAAATTGGTAATTACCTCTCCTGCCAAGAATGTAGCATCTATTAAAGAATTATGTGAACAGTGGTGTCAATTCACTGAGTCTACATAATTCACTATGAATTCAAAATTAACACCAGAGTTGCTATTACCATATAATTATCTATCTGAAAGTTGCTGAGAGTTTTATCTTGCCATGTTAGAAAAATCTCATTTTGTTGTTTTCTCATCTAAGAAAACAGATAGTGAATTAGTTATATTATACATTGTTATGAATAATTTGAATTGTTTTATCTGCTTGACTTCTTCCTGTTAAAACATGAGAGCTCACAAATTATTTCTCATTACAGTTAGAAACTTTGAGATTTCTAAGAAAACTGTTTTGTACTTTGATCATACCTCTCAACTATTAGCCTTAAACTATTTATTCACTTGGTACCATTCTCTTGTTTCCTAAATTTCTGTGGGAGATTCTATCATTGAATACTAAGAATCAAACAGTGCTGTCTTCCTTCTGTATCCTAGCGTATCTGACAGTTTTCTAGCAAAGAAGATATAACTTCTGCAACACTAACTCAGATACAAGGCAAGGAAATTAAAAACAAGATAAAGGAATCTGGTCATCAATCATGTTTCCCTATTTATTTTTCTGCTGTGAATTAAATTCTGCTGTGAATTTAATTCTGTGAATTAAAGGGTTTCTCCATGATTGAGAAATAAAATGAAGAATAATAGAATGACTTTTTTCATTGTCCTTTTTTAAAATCAGAAAACAAATAAAAGATTGTAATGATGTGAGAAGAATGATAGGAAACTAGAATTAGTGAAATGCCAAAATTACTCATACTCTTCAATGAAACTCATTCCTGTAAGCTAGAATTACCCTGATACCAAAACCAGACAAGAGAGAAAGAAAGTTGAAAATTTCAGGTCAATCTAGTTAAAGAACATAGATGCAAAAGTCCTCAACAGGATACTGGCAAACAGAATGCAAGAATCATTAAAAAGTTCATACATCATGATTTAGTTATTTTTCTTCTTGCTGAGACAAAATACCCAACTCCCAAAGTTAAGGAGGAAAGATTTATTTTAGTTCACAGTTCATAGTGGTTTAAATCCATATTCAGTTTGTTTCAAAGGAGGGCAACATGGCAGGGGGCTATTGTGGAAGATAAACAGTTTATGGTAAGGAAGGTAGGAGACAGCAGTAAGCCTTCCTTTCCCTTTTATCCCACCCAGGCTACAAGCATGAGGTTTTCCACTATCCACCCCCAGAATCGCATTAAAGCAATCACTGGAGTAATTCAGTTTATCACACCTTTAATCCAGTATCACACACCCATAATCTAGCCACTTCCCAAAACCCCACCTGACAGCACATGAAGCCTGGGGAAAACATTTTAGATATAAAACATAACCTATGATCACGTCGACTTTATCCCAAGGCTTCAAGGATGGTTCAACATACATAAATCAATAAATGTATTTCCTCACATAAACAGAAGCAAGGATAAAAGTCACATAATCAATGGACAGCGAAAAGGATTTTGGAAAAATGTCAACATTCACTCGAGAAAAACTCTGAGAAAATACATATAGAAGAGCTTTATTTTAAACTGGTAAAAACCATTTATGACAAACCAACTACCAACATCACACTAATGGTAAAAACTGAAAGAATTTTATCTAAAATCAGGAACAAGAAAACGGTGTCTACTCTCACCATTCCTGTTCCATATAGTGCTTGAAACTTTAGCTAGAGCAATAAGGTGAGAGAAAGAAATATAGGAAATATATACAGGAAAGAAAAATGACAGAATGTCTGTATTCACACATGATATGACTCATTAAATAGGAAACTCAGAAACTTCCCAGAAAGGGACTCCTAGAACTAAGAAACAAATTCAGATAGTAGTAGAATACAAAATCAATGTTCTAAAATTAATTGTGTAACTTACACCAAAAATAAACCAACTTACAAAAAATCTTATTCACAATATATAGGGATTAACCTAAGGAAGGGAAATACCCCTATAACAAAAACAATACTACTATGAAAAAAAGAAAACTAAAAGGACATCTTAAAATGGATAGACAGAACCAATAATGTCAAAATGGCCATATTACCAAAAAATGATGTATAGAGTCATGAAATTCTAATTAAGCTATCAAAAGTATTCTTCCCAGAACTAGAAAAATCCAACCTAAATGTGTGTGGAGTTAGGAGGTACCCAGAATATTAAAGGCAAACTGGGGCAATAGCAGCAAAGCAGGACACATAACAATCCTGAATTGTGAGCTGTATAACAAAGCTATAGTGATGAAAAACTGCATGGTACTGGCACAAAACGACATAGAAATGAGTGGAATAGAATTAAGGATGTAGAAACAATTTCAGGCATCTTTAGCCATCTGACCTTTTACAGAGGAGCCAAAAACATATGCTGGAAAAAAGATGGTCATTATGCAAATCTGTTGGAAAAACCAGCTATCCAAACACAGCAGATTAAATCTAGATATTTTTATATCTTTAACCTACTAAAATCAAATAAAAATGGATCAAAGACCTAGCTATAAAAAAAGACAGAAACACCAAATTTGCTGGAAGATGAAATAGCTAAAATTGTTGAAGATGTAGACATAGGCAAGGATTTTCTGAACATAATCTCAGTTGCACAAGAAATAATACCAATAATCAACAAATGGAATTAAATTTAAAATTTCTGCACATCAAAGGAAACAACCATCAGAGTGAAGAGACAGCCTATATAATGGGAAACAAATCTTGGTAGCTACTCCTTGGACAGAGGATTAACATCTAAAACATACACAGAATTTAAAAAGTTGATACCCCTAAAGAAATTGTCAAAAACGTTCAATTGGAATGAATCGATTCCTTTTTTAAAAATAAGTACAAATAGACAATAAGTACTTAAATTAATCATCATTGGCCATTAGAGAAATTCAATTTAAAACAACACTGGTAATCCATATTACTCTAGAAAAATAGCTATTATCAAAATCTCAAAGCAACAGTAATAACAACAAATGCTGGCAAGGTTGTGGGGTAAAAGGAATACTTTTACATTGTTAGTGGGAATGTAAACTAGTAATACCACTACAGAAATTTCTCAATACACTAACAAAATTTTCAAATTTCCCAGTAAACTAAATATACAAATTTCATTCAACCCAGTTGTAAATCTGCCTATATTCCTGGCAGATTTATTCATCATATTACAGTGATACAGGCAGATTCTTGTTTATAGCAGCAAAATTCACACAGTCTAAATCTTGGAAGCACCCTGCATGTTCATCAACAAATGAATGAATCAAGAATGTGGCATACATAGAGCACGACTCAACCATAAAGAAGGATTAATTTGAGTCATTTGTAGAAAAATGGATGCACGTTGGACCATAATGATAGATGACATAAATCAGACACAAAAGGTTAAATATTACAGACGGTTTCTCTTAGAGGACAAAATCAATGTATATCTAATTTACTTTTTAAAATTTTATTTTATTATTACATGTTTGCAATACATGCATTTTACAGTCATCCTGGGGAGTTGGTACATGTATACAACATGGTTTGTTTCTTTTTGTAATCACCTTCCATCCAGCATCCTCCTTCCTCTAGTTCTCCTTTTCCCATTTTCATTGTTGCTGATATTGTTAATTTTAGTTCATTTTTATGTCATTGAGATTATTAGGATCTTGTATCTGGTGCATCTTCACTCTACCTGTTTCCCCATCTCACCCCCTCTTCCCTCGCCCTTTCTCCCTTGACCCCTTCCAATTTGCAAGAGATCCATCCCATTGTCTCATTCTGTCCTTTTATTTTTCTCTTTGCTTGTACTTTGTCTTACTCATATGAGAAATACTATAAGATATTTAAATTTGTGTGTCTGATTCATTTCACTCAACATTATATTTTATAGTTGTATCCATTTTCCTAAAAATGTCTCAAAGCATATCTAATTTAAAGAGCAAAATAAAAGACAGATTATAGGAAACAAGGAGATAGATCTTTTTAGATATGAGAAAGGGATCTAAGAATTGTGGGACATAGATGGGATGGAAGGAAAAAAAAGTAAAAAGGATTAAAATGTGACTTGGAATGGTAGTGTGCACCTGTCATCTCAACACTTAGGAAGAGGTAGGAGGCCAGTTTGAGGACATCCTGGGCTATGTAATGAGACCCTGTCTCAAAAAAACAAACAAAAAGATGCAATATGTATATGCACCAATTTCCCACGATGAATATATTTACTATATATTACAAACCTGTACTAATATTTTTTAAATGTAAAAAAGTATCACTTGATGAGTGATTGATATGTATGGTTGTCATCACAACAGGCCTGTGGACTACAGAAACACAGTTTTAGAGAGTTAAGTAATTATTCAAGACCATACAAAGAGTGGGTCTAGTAGTCAAAACCAGGTCTGCTTCTAACTCTACTTAACATTGCTTCAATATTTATCAACCTACTCAGGTAGTTTTTAAAATATAGTACAAAAATATAATCAAAATGTGTATACACTTGCGCAGAGTAGCATTCGTTGGAAGCAAGCCAATAATTAAAAATCAATTACCAAATGTCATCTTGCCTAAAACACATTTCCCAAATGACTATTTCACCAAAGAGACAATTTGTCAATTTCACCAAACCATATGGTTTTGCATTTAAAGACTACGAATATATTCCAAATGAATGTACTTATGTATATGTCCATTATTAGTATATTTTACTTAAAATATATTTAAGATTATTCCATGTTATCCATAATATCTTCTTTATAAATATATTAATTAAAAGAATAGGTTCATAAAAGGGTTATGCTATCCCATAACCCTTATGTTTGACTAAATATTCCTTAAAATAGTGCTAAAAACAATATAGCTATCAAATATATTAATTAGGTATATTCATGATTATCCCATAAGGCATGCTTTTGGTAACTTGATAAAATAAGAAAATTTGGCAAGTTGATCGTGCAAGCTTAATGTAAGTACCAGGGTAGTCCCAGGTATAGTCCTGTGAACCTTAATGTGCATTATTTGTAGAATCTTGTTAAAATGAAGATTCTACGCCTGTACTCTTGGTCAGAACCTGAGATTCTGTAGCTCTAATAAGTTTAAATGTGATGTTGATGCTGTTTGTGTCAGACCACATAAGTATCATGCATGTATGCAGAAATAGATTTCAGTGAGTTGATATAAGGTTGACTCACTAGAATTGAATACACAGAATGGATTTCACCATTTCAATTGCAATGACCTTTGTTTTAGACATCCTGTATGAAGGACATTTTGCTTGGCTATTCACATAACTAATCTTTAAGCTGATACAGATTTGTAAAATGAGACAAAAGCAAAAAATTGCTTTGTTATTTTGCCAGTAATTTAAGCAGTTTGAGGAAAGCCATGATACCATCTGCTGTCCTGTCTAACTCTGCCTGAGCTCTCAGCATAAAATATGTCCATAAATTTTTTAGCAGTTAGACACGTGCATACTTCATTATTGCATAATAATGGAGATTTAACAATTCATTGAAGTACCTGTTTTCATTGTATTTTATTAAATACATCTATGTCAGATATTTTGAAAATAGAAATGTTGTATGTCATAACTCTTTGACCTAATTTATGTTCATAGAATGTGTTATTATTGATATTAGGAATACAATGCATATTATCATCTGCAGCTGTGAAAAAGATTTTACTATACTTGTAAGATTAGTTTTTTGCTTGGAGAAATTTACCTTTCAATTATTTATTTTAAATGCATTTAAATATGATTAGTAATGGAGCTGAATATCAGATTTCATGTAGTGCAGTAGTTCTCAAAGTTTGCAACATCTTGAGAAGCTTTTAAAATCTCAGTACCTAAGTTACTTCCCAAATTAGTTAAATCTGAATCACTGTGTGGATTTTTAATCGCCCCAGATGATTCTAGTGCATAACCTTGATAATGATGATTTTTATAGTCCCAAATTTTACACAATTAGTCCTTATTTTTTCTATCATTTTATTAGAACCTCACTGATATATGAACTTCCTGTTCTTTTGATTATTTACATGGAGGAAGATCTGCTAAAATGGCATAATTCTTGCTTATAAATTTGACTAAGGCATCAATTCCAAAGAGATTCAAAGGTATGAATAATCATTATAAGCCCATTATTTTATGACAAAACTGAGTTCCTTTAGGGTCTAGGCAATAATTATTATTTGAATTTATGTCATTGGCCTGAGTTCATAATTGAAAATCAAATAACCAAATAAACTATGACAGTTTGATATAACCATACAAGCAGTTCACTTCCTGGTTGACAGTATTGCCATGGTGTGTCAAGAAAAGTGCTGGGTTGGGCACTTAAAAAACTATGGTGTTTTTCTTTTTAAAGGTCATATTAAGTTTCTGGAAATAAGTCATGCCATAATACTGAAAAGTGAAAAATTTCATGAGAAAGTGATATGGCACTGTGCAGGTTTTTCATGACACTGCTATATGTACATATTCCATTGCTTTCTACTTCTAAGATGCAGATTGGTGTAACCAGAGTAATAATCACCTTGCAAAAACAAATGGAGATTATTAATATATATGTCCTCCATGCTAGAGCTTGACATTTGACTTAAAATATTAATAAATATGGCTGATGTACAGGAAGATAATTTGGGGGGAAATCCATATAGTATGAATACATACAATAAGGATATTTTATCTCCAAAACTTTTTTTTTCTTTTTGAAGTTTTGTAGATCAACTCAAGGGTTTTCTCAGGCTAGGTATGAACTCTTCCATGCGCTTGTTACAGCTTGTATGTAGATAACCCCCAAAACCTTATGTGGTCATAAGTGGAGCTTTTTGGAAGTGGCTGAATCTAAGGTGTGTGATGCTGAGATTAGGACAATATAATTGTCCTATTTTTGAAATTCTGTATAATTTCTATCCTTTTTTCTTTTGTATTTTTTAAAATAAAAAGGTGTTCATAACAGATAAATAGAATCAACAAATAGAATCAACAAAATAATAAACCTGAAAATCTAACTCTTTAAGTACCCATATTACTGTAGAATGAGTTATGTATTGGACCTATCACAGATTAGTTTTCTGAAAGATCTTTTAACACAGAATGACTGAGGTGATTTAAAGAAAGAAAAATATGAAGAAAAGGAATGAGGTAAAAAGTATTTTGTAAAATAAATATTTAAGAGAAAAAATTATTCACACTTGAGTTAGTAAATTGAAGATAAACTAGACATTTATCAAGATTGCTTCATTAAATTTGATTTCACTTATTCACATTTCTAAATTGTTAATCAAGAGTTGATGCTGAATGTGCATCACTTTTAGGGAACGAAATGGAAAAGAAACAGCAAAATGACATATATAAGTGTTCTCTAACCTATCAAAATCAACATTCATTTTTTGTAACACATTTTCTGTGAGACTCTCTCTACTACTTTGAAATAAAATTCATGTGTAATATTACATTCTTACACAGAGAGGCTTAAACAACAATAAAAAAACCAAACTCTAATGAAAGGATAAATAGGAAGAAGGTAATTTATAATAACTATATTTCAGTGTGTATTTTAGAGCATGTAATATATTTCAAGAGTGTGTTTTATTACATTTGATGAAGTGCATAAAATATATAATTTGTCATATGTTATAATATGTAGACAAAAATTTTTCCCCTCGAGTTTCCAAAACACAGTGGACCCTTGACTTACAAGCTCGATTCATTCCCAAGGGCTGGTTATAATTCCAGTTGTCAGTTGAAGACTCAGGCTCCTTTATATAACCTTTAAGTTCTCTCCTGTGTACACTCAGGTCTGGGTGCCCTTAGAGAGACATTAGCCCTGTATTTCTCAATTAACTCCTTACAGAAAAGCTTATTGTAATGTTCCTTCCAGAACTTTTTAAGGGTTAAATCTGTAACTGAGACCATCTGGAAGCACAAGTGGCCAGCACTCAGGTCATAACATAAGACTGGTCATAAATTAAGACTAAACTTCCAGTCCAAGTTGTTCATATGTCAGGCCTGTCATAACTCTCGCGTCCACTGCACTTCTTGGTGGTTACCAATTTTAATGAAAGGACAAATAGGAAGAAGGTAATTTATAATAAATGTATTTCAGTTTTTCCTATTTTTCCGTTCATTAGAATTTGGTGGTTACCTTGGTGAGTGTTGTGAGTCAACTACTGATGCAT
Source organism: Dolichotis patagonum (assembly GCA_004027295.1). Lineage (NCBI taxonomy): Eukaryota > Metazoa > Chordata > Mammalia > Rodentia > Caviidae > Dolichotis > Dolichotis patagonum. The sequence goes on from PVJX010014398.1 coordinate 10,708, forward strand.
AAAATTAGCACAACTTATGCTACTTCCAACATTAACATTCTCTGTTCTTGGGCAAGTCTCTACATTTTTAAGAGGGCAGGTGGAGACTAGGAATGCAGGAAGGCTATTTTACATTTTAAATAGGGGAGAGACTAGGAAGAGTCAATAACATAGCAACTTCAAGATGTCTTAGATGCTAGTGCTCCTTGGAAGCACTCTGATGGGAGGACAGGCCATCTGATGAAGCTCCCTTGGCCTAAGTAGAGAGAATAAAGAGATAATTAGAACAGAGTGCACATGCCCAGTATTCTCACTCTCTAACAGGAGGGTGAAACTATAAAATGCTTACAACTTGTATTAGGGTAATGCTAGCTGCATTTACTTTTTTCCTCTTTATATTAGTAGGCAGAAATGATACATTATATTATTAGTATACAGTAATTCTTTTCCTCCTTGCCTTTCCCATAGCTTTTGTATGTACACTATATACCTCAATCCAACTAATGTTTGCTTGATCAATATGGTTTGTGGATAAAATTTGAGTATGACAATTTTGCTGTATTAGCCTTTAAGAAACAGGAAATTTCTATCAGTTCTCTTGAAATCTATTATTTGACAATATTATTAACTCTTCAAGAGCTGCTGATTCCAGCATGAAGAGACATGCAAGACAAATATGTTGTCAATCATAATCAAGAACCAAGCAAGGAAAGGCCAGACAAATCCATTTGACGTGTATCTGACCTGTAGACCAATGAGAGAGCAATATGTATTCATAGCTTTAAGCAACTGAGATCTGGGGAGTGTGAGTTGAATGGATTAAGATCTTTGTTAGGCAGAAAATCAATGTAGAAAACCTGGATGATACTGTAGACTAATATAATAGACACATCACAACATCATGAAGAAATATATCACATATTCAAGGATGATCAATAGTTAGAAACTTTGACTCGAATTTTCAATAAAGATGCTTAGGATTTGGGAGAGAAGGTAGGGACTCAGTATGAAAAGACAAGAACCAAAGTTTTCCTAATCTTAATATCCTCAAATGACTGGGTATTAATGAAGCAAGAATCACATGGAAAGAAGAAAATGTACTGTATGAAGGGTAATTCTTATCTTGGAGACAGTGAAATTCGAACCCCAGCAGAATGTTGGACAAAGTTTATCCCAAAATGTTAGCAGCTAAGGTGTCTTGAAGGTATTAGATACTCTATCTTCTCTCCCTTGCCTCTGCACTTTAAAATTATTTCATTGATGGAATTACTGAAGAACAGGAACTGCATATAAAACAATTAGGAATACAGTAGTAGTAAAATGGTACTCTGTGTGTCTGAAAAAAACTGAGAAAAATCAGAATCACAGAGTAGTTTGGTATGAGTTGTAATGGAGCCTATATTGGAGAGCTGCTTCAAAGTTAATTAGCACTTAGAGACTTGGTAATGAAACCTGAACAGTCGTGCTGGAATGAGGGGCATCATTTACACAGCTGAAGGGAATCTTGGATTGCCAGTTGAAGTTACCATGGAGAACCCTATTAAATTAAATCTAATGAAGGGATGGGATGAAACATCATCAGCTATAACTTCATCGGCATTTTAAATTTCATAGAAACATGGAATATTTTCAAACTGGAGGGGACCTCTGGATTTAGTCTAATGCTTTAATTTTACCAGAAATTTGGGATGCAAAAAGATTGAGTTGTTCTGCTTAAACTCAGATTTAGGACTAGAGTCCAGGTTTCTAAGTTTACTGCTTCCATTCATCTTTTGTTCTTTGTCTTCTTTATTTTAAATTTTAATCACAGAGTCAAATTATCTAAGTAAAAAAGTGTGGAAAATTCTTTAAAATTTTCTACCTAATCTGTTTTTGGGGGTGTTTTGTTTTGTTTTGTTTTGTTTTTTTGTACCGGGGCTCGAGCTTTCAAGGCAAGCGCTTATGCTGCTGAGCTAAATCCCAGCCCCCTAATCTGTTTCTTAAAAGGTTAATATTTTATTGAGTGAATATGGGAAGTTAAGACACTTAACTTCTTTCAACTGACAAGGGATTTGAAAATATTTTTTCTTTTTTCAATTATTATTTGGAAATCATACTTATTTAAAATGTGATGTACATTTCACTTCATAGAAGAGGTTCTTTTCTCTCTCTCTTTTTTCTTGTCTTTTTTTTTCTTTGCCAAATAGTAGTCTGTTTAGTCATCCAACTATTAAAAGACATCTAAATTGTTTGTAGTTGCTGGCTATTATGAACAAAGCTGCAATGAACAGATATTTTATTAACATTTATCTGAGTTAAATGCCAAGGAATGCAATTGCTGGGTTATATGATAATTGCACGCTTAGATTTTTTTTAATTGCCAAACTATTTTCCAAAGTGGCTGTGCAGTTTTATATTGCCACTAGTATCATATGAGTAATCCATTTCATTTACATTTCCAGAAGCATTTGTTGTTACCACTGTTTTACTTTGTTGTGTTAGGTGTACCATGTTATCTCATTATGACTTGTATTTGCACTTTCCTAATGGTTAATGATATTGAACATTTTTTCATGTACTTGATGTAACATGATTTATCAACTTTTGTGATCAATTTATCAAGTGTACTGTTTTGTGGATTGTGATTCTGATAACAAATCTAAGAATTAATTGCCTAGTCCTAGGTTCTGATGTTCTTCTGTTTTTGTTCTTCAAGTTTTATGTTTACATTGAAGTATATTACCCATTTTGAGTTAATGCTTGTAAAATTTGTGACAGTTAAAAATATTTTTCATTTTTTTCTATATGCTCTATTACCATTTATTGAAAAGGCTGTTTTTCCTCCTTTGAATTGTTTTACAGGTACAAGTTTGGTAAAATATTAGTTGAATATATTGATTTGAATCATTTTCTAGTTCTCTATTTTATGCCAATGATATATTTATCTACCCATAGTCCATATCACATTGTCTTAATTATATAGTTATATGTAAATTTTACTGTTGGGTAGAGGGATTTCTCCCACATTCCCTTCTTTTCAAGATTGCTTGAAGTATTTTAGGGCCTGTCCCTTTCCATATAGATTCTAAAATCTTATCTATATTTAAAAAATTATTTCTGGGATTTTGATACAAATTACATTAAACCTGTAAACCAATTTGTGGCAGTGTAACATCTTTGCTATGTTGATTCCACTAATACATGAATATTAGGTATCTTTTTATTTAGTTAGGTTACCTTTGATTTTGCTTCATCAGCATTTTGAAATATTCAGCATAGAGACCCCTTACATATTTTGATAAATGTATGACTAAATATTTAATTTTTAGAGTGATTATAAATCATGGTTTTTAATTTTGGTTTCCCTATGCTAAGTGCTAGTATATGGAAATATGATTAACTTTTTGTGCATTGACATTATATCTTTCACCTTGCCAAACTCATTTGATTTAGGATTTTTTTTGGATTCCTTGAGATTTCCAACATAATCATGTCATCTGCAGAAAAGAAAAATTTTTTTCTTTCCAAACTATATACCTTTTATCTCTTTTACTTATCTTATTGCAGTGGCTCTAACTTCAAGTACTATTGTGCAAAACAGTAGTGAGAATGGCTCTTTGTTCCCTATAATCCATTTTAGGAAGAAAGCATTAAGTCTTTCTCCATGAAATATGATGCTAGCTATAGGTATTTGGTAGAAACTCTATTAAGCTCTGTTTCTAACTTGCTGAGAATTTTAAATATCATGAACAGGTACTGAATTTTTTCAAATGTTTTTCCCACATTAATTAATACGATTTATGTTCTTTAGCCTGATACGGTGAGTTGCATAGATTGATTTTCAAGTGTTAAACCAGCCTTATGTACTGACAATAAATTCTGCTTGGTCATAGTATAAAACTTCTTTGTTTCTTTTCTTCTTTGTAGTGGTAGGGATTGAATCCAGAGGCCTTCCCACTGAACGACTATACATCTACAGCCTAATTTATTTACTTTAGTTTAAAACAGGGTCTTGCTGAACCACTAAGCTATACAAGCTGGGCTTGAGCTCACAATGTTCCTCCCTTCATATCACAGAGTAGTGGAATTGTGTGTGTGTGTGTGTGCAACTGCACTCAACTTATTTTTATACATTTTAAGTTCTTTTACTAATATTAATGTTTTGAAAATTTTGTATCTACATTCATGAGAGGAATTTTTCTGTAATTTTCTTTATTTTTTTTCAGCGTGCTGGCTTTGTAGAATGAGTTGGACAGTGTTCCTTTTCTGTTACCTGGAAGAGACTATAAAATCAGCACTAACTCTTTCTGAATGTTGTGCTGAACTCTCCTGTGCAGCTATCTGGGCATGAAGATTTCCTTTTCAGAAACTTCAAAATTATAGATTCCATGACCTTAAGAGTTATAAAATGATTATTCAGATTATTATGATTTAGATGATTTATTTAACTTTGGTTGAGTTTTGATAGACTTTGTTAGAAATTGACAACATTTTTCTAAGTTGTCATTTTTTATGAACATAACATTTTCCATGTTTATATTACATTCCTTGAGCAAGTAAAACAAAACATTATAAACTGCATGACTTAGAACAACATACTAGAGGTTGTAATTCCAAAATCAAAATGTCAGTAGAGCTGTGCTTCCTTTGAAATCTGTAGTAGGAGACTCATTCCTTGATGCTTGTGGTTTCTGATAACCCCAGGCATTTGTTTGTTTGTCACAGCATAATTCTAATCTTTCTGCCTCCATATTGGCATGATGTTCCCTCTTGTGTATCTTTATGCCATCTCCCTGTTATCCATGTCTATCTCTGTGCTCAAATTTCTCCTTTTTACAAGGACATGAGTTTTATTGGATTAGGGCCAAATTTAATATACAAAATCTAACTTGATTCACCTCTTTAAGAGTCTTGTTCTAAATTGCTGGGACATTAGGATTACTTTTTAGAGCAAACACAATTCAACTCATATTAATATCATTCCCTTATCATTCTAATGGGTTCATGATCTCTTGTGATATTTTATTTCAACCTTGATATGGGTGACTACGTCCTCTCTCTTTTTAGATTTTTAGAAATCTTGCCAGTATGATTTTACCACATAGAATTTGAATTGTTTCCTTTTAGCACTTTAAAAAATGTTTAGCACCTCCTTTTTTCCTTCATGGTTTCAGATATCATTTGAAATGGTGCTCTGCTATGGGTAAATTTTGTTACTCTTAGTATGTGTTTAAGAAATTTTTGGCTCTAGCTTTCAGAAGTTTATTGATAATGTGTTTTATGTGGATATTTTTGGTTTTATCTTTCTTAGTATTCACTCACTTTATTAACTGTAGGTTAGTGTCTGACAAATTTAGGAAGTTATCTGTCATGGTGTCTTTATATTATTTTATCCCCATTCTTTTTTTCCCTTTCTATGAATCCAATGATAGGAGTATTGAATCTTTTGTTATTGTCTTACACATTTCTGAGGTTCTATTCATGTTTTTCATTCGTTTTTTGTTTTTCAGATTAGGCAAATTTTAATAATCTGTTTTAAAGTTTGTCTTAGTTACTTTTCTTGTTGTTGAGTCAAAATACATGACAGCCAAAGTTGATGGGGGAAAGGTTTATTAAGCTCACAGTTTATAGAGGTTTCAGTTCATGATTGGCTGGTTCCAAGGCAGGGTGGCTAGGTAGAGGGGAAGCCCAGAGGAGAAACAGTTCATGCAGGATAAAACAGTAAAAGCAACAAGGAAGAGCAAATTTATAGCAGCCAAAAAGTATAGAAGCAAGGAGCAAGAAGAGACCTTAACAGTGTCTTTTTGTTTCTTTTTATCTAGGTTACTGGGATTGGGGTAAACTAAATCAACCAGGGGACTCATTGAATAATCACACACCCATAACCCCAGCACCATACACTCTAGATTCAGCCACCTCTGAAAAAGCCCCATTTAAAACTGATTAAGGCTTGGGCGGGCATCTAAACACAACTATAACAAAGTTCATTGATTTTTTTTCTGTGTTATCTCTGTGTTACATCCAGCAAAGGAATTTTTGAAAATTTCAGGAGTTGGTGCCAGGTGAGTTCCGGGGACCTGGGGAAAGTTGGAGACCTACGTTCTGGCTTTTGAGTTTCTGGGGAGTTACTGGGACACTGGACTGAGTCCAGCAGATTGCAGGGCCTCAGTCAACCACGCTCAGTAGCCTGGTTTCAGTCCAGGAGGCAAAAACCTTGCACAAGGACTCTGGGTTCAATTGGGCTGGCCTGGGTACAGGTTGAGCCCAGGGCTGCCAGTGTTTGAGTTCATATCCACACACCTAGGACAGGGGATTGTGCCCCAGGGGTTTCTCTGGCCCCGGTTCTCCACACCCTGCTTCCGCCTATCAATTTAGGGAGCCAAGTAACTGCAGAGGAGCTGAGACTACTCCAGTAGCTGAGGGTGCAGTAGGAGATTTGCGACACATACAGAGAAAGCTTTGGAACACCACTCAAACCAAGGAAATAAAGAAAAATGACAAAAGGAAAGACCAAAAGGCAGGCTCAAATCACCAGCCCATCCCAAGAAAGCCTGGGAGCCATGTATATAGAAGAAAATAGAAGCCATACACCTAAAATGACTGAAATGATATCAACTGAAATAAAGAAGCAACTTGGGGAAGCTATGGAGAAATTCAAAGTAGAAATAGTTACCCAAGTAAAAGAAGAAATGATAAAAGTAGTGAAAAAAAATAGTGAATACATCTAGTAAAGACACAGCTAAAAAATTAGAAGAACAAAGCAAACAGATAGAATCCATGAATGAACACTATAAGAAACAAGCAGAATACATAAAGCAGAGTCAAAGGGATATACAGGAAATCAAAAATTCTATTGAAAGCTATAAAAACCGCCTCAATGGAAGTGAAGATAGAATTTCAGACCTCGAAGATAAGATCACAGCTAGTAAACAGGAAAAGAAAGATCTTTTAAAATAGCAAAGAATCAGGAAATAACAATGCAACACCTGCAAGATGATGCAAAGAAAAATAACATAAGATTAATAGGGATAAATGAAAAAGAAGGGGACAGCGCAAATGATATCAAGAGGATGTTTACAGAAGTAATAGCTGAAAACTTCCCAAACATTAGAATGGAAACTTACATTTGGATTACTGAAGCATATAAAACTCCAAATAGACATAACCAAAATAAAACTACACCCAGACACATGGTGATAATAATCACCATCCCAGAAACCCACTATAAGAACAGAATACTAAAAGCTGTTAGAGAGAAAAGACAGATCACACATAAAGGAAAAGCTATCAGAATCACAGCTGACTTCTCAACACAAACAATGAAGTTAAGAAGAGCATGGAGCGAAGTATTTCTGATCCTAAAGGAAAACCACTTCCAACCCAGACTGACATACCCTGCAAAACTGTCCTTCAAAATGGATGGAGAAATAAGATACTTCCATGACAAAGAACAGCTGAAGAACTTCATGAACACCAAACCAAACCTACAAAGAATACTGAAAGACATTCTAGATACACATAGGATAAACCCACCAAGCAAGGCAGACAGTTAAATAGAATGGAAAGCTAAAGATACAACAGCAGAAAGAAAACATGTCAACAATAAACCAATATATCACAGTTACAACCGTTAATGTAAATGGCCTCCACTCACCAATCAAAAGAAACAGACTGGCAGAATGGATGAAGGAACAACATCCAACCATATGCTGTCTACAAGAAACCCATCTTACCCAAAAGGAAACCCATAGACTGAAAGTCACAGGGTGGAAAACAATACTTCACGCAACAAGAAACCTAAAAAAGTGGGAGTAGCAATCCTATTTGCAGACAATGTGAACTTCAAACCAAGAATGATCCGAAGAGATAAAGAAGGTTACTACATACTAGTCAGGGGAAAACTTCAAGAGGAAGAGATAACAATCTTAAATATATATGCACCAAATTCCAGAGCACCCAGCTATACAAAGCAAATATTAACAGAAATGAAAAGTCAAATAAGCAATAACACAGTTATAATAGGAGCTTTTAACACACCATTGACACAGAGGGACAGATCAACTAGACAGAAAATCAGCAAAGAAATAACAGAACTGAATCACACCTGGGAACAAATGGACTTGATAGACGTATATAGAGTTTTCCATCCAACAACAACAGAATGTACATTCTTCTCAGCAGTACATGGGACATTCTCTAAAATAGACCATATACTAGCCCACAGAACATATTTAAGTAAATGCAAAAGAATTGAAATTTTCCCATGCATGTTATCAGATCATAGTGTCATGAAATTAGAAATTAACGATAAAAGCAACTGCATAAACCTCACAAACACATGGAAAGAGAGTAATACACTCTTGACGAATCAGTGGGTCATGGAGGAAATATAAGAAGAATTTAAGCAATATCTACAAGCAAATGAAAATGCTAACAAAACTTACTGGAATTTGTGGATGCAATGAAAGTAGACCTCAGAGGAAAATTTATTGCACTGAGTTCCCACATCAGGAAGACAGAATGAGCACAAATAAACAACCTGATGCTACAACTCAAACATCTAGAAAAAGAAGAGCAAGCCAAGCCCAAAGCCAAAAGAAGGGAGGAAATTATAAGGATCAGACAAGAAATTAATGCAATAGAGACTAAGAAAAGAGTACAAAGGATTAATGAATCAAAGAGTTGGTTCTTTGAAAGAATAAATAAAATTGATAAGCCCCTGGCCAACCTTAAAAAAGGAAGGAAAAAACTCAAATTCATGCAATAAGGAATGAAAAAAGTGAAATTACTACAGACTTCGTGGAAATATAGAAGATCATCAACACCTATTTCAAAAACCTCTACTCTCATAGGTTCGATAACACTGAAGAAATAGACAGATTCCTAGATACATATGAACTACCAAAGCTGGATCAGGAAGATGTAAAACTGC
>PVJX010014398.1:19697-45057 GCA_004027295.1 Dolichotis patagonum
AAGAAATACAAAGAAGACTTAATTCTAACACTCCTCAAACAGTTCAATGAAATTGAAAGGGAAGCAATTCTTCCTAAGTCATTTCTGGAAGCAAATATTACTCTAGTACCAAAACCCGAGAAAGGCCCAACTAAAAAAGAGAACTATAGGCCAATCTCTCTAATGAACATAGATGCAAAAATTCTCAATAAAATATTAGCAAACAGGATACAGCAAATCATCAAGAAGATTATTCACCCCAACCAAGTGGGATTCATCCCAGGGATGTAGGGATGTTTCAACATACTTAAATCAATAAATGTAATCCACCATATCAATAGAACCAAAAGTAAGAACCACATGATCATCTCTATAGATGCAGAAAAAGCTTTTGATAAGTTCCAACACTCATTCATGATAAGAACCTGACAGAGAATTTGAATAGATGGTCTTTACCTCAATATGATAAAGGCTATCTATGACAAATCTACAGCCAGTATCATATTAAATGGCCCAAAACTGAAAGCCTTTACCTTAAAATCAGCTACAAGACAAGGATGTCTCCTATCACCACTCCTATTCAACATAGTACTGGAAATACTAGCCAGAGCAATTAGAGAAGAGAGAGAAATAAAAGGAGTAAAGATAGGAAAAGAGGAAGCTAAATTATCATTATTTGCAGATGACATGATTCTTTACATAGAAGACCCCCAAAACTCCATTGAAAAACTCCTAGATATAATAAATAAATTCAGCAATGTAGCTGGATACAAAGTCAATACTCAAAAATCAATAGCATTTCTATACACTAACAACAAAATTACTGAAAGAGAAATAAGAGAAGCCACACCCCTCACACTAGCATCCAAAAAATTGAAATACTTAGGAATTAATCTCAAGAAAGAAGTAAAAGAGCTATACAGTGAAAATTATAACACCCTGATAAAGGAACTAGAAGAGGACTTCAGAAAATGGAAAGATGGCCCCTGTTCATGGATAGGAAGAACAAACATTGTGAAAATGGCCATTCTCCCAAATTTTCTATACAGATTCAGTGCAATCCCAATCAAAATACCACTAAAATACCTCATAGATCTAGAGAAATCACTCCTAAAATTCATCTGGAACCAGAAGAGACCTAGAATAGCAAAGGCAATTCTAAGCAACAAAGGCAAGGCAGGAGGCATCACAATCCCTGATTTGAAATTATACTACAAAGCTACAGTGATAAAATCAACATGGTACTGGAATAGAAACAGACCTGAAGATCAACGGAATAGATTGGAAGATACAACCACAACCGCAAACTCACTCAACCACCTTATCTTTGATAAAGGGGCCAAACATGTTCGCTAGAAGAATGACAGTCTCTTCAACAAATGGTGCTGGAAAAATTGGCTATCCATATGCAGAAGACCAAAACTAGACCCATGCCTATCACCATGTACTAAACTAAAATCTAAATGGATCAAAGATCTCAATCTTAAAACAGAAACACTAAGTCTGTTGGAAAACAAAGTAGGTAAAAACCTCGAAGATATAAGGTTAGATAGAGAATTCATGAACAAGAATCAAACTGCACGGGAAATACTTCCCAGAATCAATAACTGGGACCCTATCTTAACTAAAGAGTTTCTGCATGTCAAAAGAGATTTCCAGCAGAGTGAAAAGAAAACCCACAAATTCGGAAAAAATCTTAATGGATTGCCCTTCAGATGAAGGACTTCTGTCTAGAACCTATAAAGAATTTAAAAAAATCATACCCTCGAAATTCAAAGACCCAATCCAAAAATGGCCATCTGAAATGAATACCCAGTTCTCAGATGAAGAAGTATGAATGGCAAATAAATACATGAAGAAATGTTCATCATCATTAGGCATTAGAGAAATGCAAATTAAAATTACACTGAGATTCCATCTCACCCCAGAAAGAATGGCCAGGATAGAAAAAAACTACCAACAGCAAGTGCTGGAGAGGCTGTGGGGGAAAAGGAACACTTCTGCACTGTTGGTGGGAGTATAGACTGGTACAGCCACTGTGGAGGTCAGTCTAGAAATTCCTCAAAAAGCTCAGTTTGGAAGTCCCATTTGACCCAGCTATTCCACTTCTAGGCATATTCCCAGAAGAACTGAAAACATCATACCACAGTGATATATGTGCACCCATGTTTATAGCAGCACAATTTGTAATAGCCAGATCTTGGAAACAACCTAAGTGCCCATCAACTGAGTAATGCATAAAAAAGTTTTGGTATTTTTATACAATGGAGTACTACTCAGCTATAAATAATGATCACATTGAGATATTTATAAATAAAGGGACACGACTTAAGACCATACTCATAAGCGAAATAAACCAAACACGCATGTGTAAATACTGTATAGTCTCCCTAGTATGAGATTTGGTAAGAGTATATAAGATTTTATACTAATCATGATTCCCCATTTCATTGCTTTGAAGCCTTTCAATGTTTTCATTCATCAGTTGAAATGGTTTTAATCTCTTTTGTTTGACTTTATTATGCGTGATGGTGTGAACCGCTGTTTTGAAGAAAATAAAACATTGTGGCAGCCATTGCTGATTTAATATCGTCTTCGTTAGAGGTCATACCATGCTTCTACTCTGCTATTACCATCGGTTCTATCATGTTGTGCCTTACTGGGATTTTAATATATATGATAGTATAAACACACCTTTTTATTCAAAATAAGATATTATAGTAGCCATTGATCATAGTTATTCGGTTCAGAATGTCCTGTAATTCTTTCATTCTCTTGAATGGTTTTATACTATTGTGTTATGTTTGATATTATTGTATCTGAAACTATGCTCAACTATAGCAGAGAAAGAGATATTTTGACAGCTACTGTTAATGTCCACTTGTCTTGTAAAGTGTTGTGTTGCTTATGTTGTTCTTTTCTGATCTGCTTTGTTCTGCCCTCTTTTGTTTTATTCTCTTTAAAATAAAAAAACGTAATAAGAACTGTAGGAGTAATAAAACCCAAAATGCATAATTGCAACTGTAAAAGAGAGAGCAAAACAAAGTGTTCTAAAGGATATAACTGCATGTATGTTTAAGTGTGGAAGATAGATGACCATACTACTGTTTTTGTTAGATTGTTGAGCAGAACTGTTAATAGTCTCACTGTTTGAATGCCTACTTTGTATGCTTTAATTTTGTAACTTGAACAACTATTTCTAAGACTACAGTATGTAATTTATCAACTAGTGATTTCTTAGTGGTTTTTTTGTTGTTGGTGTTCTTTTCTTTTTTTCCTTTGGCATTCTGTATTGTTGCTACCATTTTTTCTGTTTTGTTTGGTCGGTTTTTTTTCTTTCTAAATAAAATTTTATAAAAAAGAAAATTTCTTAACTATATTTTTCAGCTTTACCTCTTCTGTTTGGATGTTTTATTACTTTTGGTTGTTTGCTAATAATCACTATTTTCTCATATTTTTTCAAGTGTATTTATCATTGATTGTTGAAACATGTTTATGAGGTCTGATAATTCCAATATCTGATCCATCTTGGGTTGGTGGCAATCGATTGTCTTTTCTAATGAACGTTGTGATTTTCTTATTCCTTGTTATTATGGATAATTTTTCAAATCTATGCATGACTCTTTGCTACTTTGTTAAGAGACTGTGGTTCCTATTTAATTCTTTTAGTTTTTAGGTGTAGCATACATGTCCTAACCTGCCTTTGTGGGAATTGTTTCCAATAATGATTTAATTTTCAACTTTTGCAGTATCTTACTCTGATTGACATGTCTAATGCTACTGAGGCTGCACCTGGTACCTATTGTTTCTGTCTAAAGAGGCAGAAAGGGCCTTAGCAGATTGGACTACCTGGTGTCTCTTGATAGGAAAGTGAAGCCAGTCTCAGTCTTGTGTGGGTAAAGTGGTTACCCAGGGTGGGCTGCTTTTTGTGGGAGAATGTTCTGTTACTGCCTAGGTGCCCTGATATTTAGCCTTTTAATTAATTTCTTTTGTCCTTTAATTTACTAATCTACTCACTCATTCAGTAAAAAAAATATTTGTGGTGCACTTAGTATCAGCTAGTCTCAAATTTTTCTGATTCAACAGGAATTTTAAAGTTGATCCTGCTTAAGTACTGGAGTGGCAGTAAGAATATTATATCCGAATTGACCTTAGTCAGAATTTAATGTTAGGTAAAGCTCAGAAAAGAAACACCTTATTTTGTTTTTCAGAGGTATAGATAAGTGAGAGAGGTCACAAGGGAATACCAGTCTCAGGGTATTACTCAATTACATATTTTGGATTTCTTATTTTACACTGCCAAACTTAAGTTTTGATTTACCTATTTGTTTATTTATTTAGATTTTTTTGAGATAGGGTTTCCCTATGCAGTTCAGGCTGGCCTTGTACTCACTTTGTAGCCCAGCCTGGTCTTCACTTGCAATGATCCTCCTACCTCAGCTTCTAGAGTGCTGAGATTACAGGAATGTGCCACCATGCCCACCTTGATTGACCTTTTAATTCATACTATTATAGAAAAATACTTTTCATCGTTCAAGAGTACTTTCGACCTTTTGTGATTCAATCTAGAATGATTCTTTGTCTTATTTGCATTGCTATGGTGATTATAAAAATGGTACTTACCCTGCAGCTGTCTCTGCATCCACACCTTTTGTAATCTTACTTTGCTACCTTTCACACCAAGAAGCACAGCCTGTATCCTTACTCCTTAAGTCTAAGCCTTGAGGCTTGCCTTGTCTAATAGGATGCAGTGGGATTTACAGTGGGCTAGTTTAAAGCTTAGGCCTCAAGAAGCCTTACATACTTTTTGTTCTTTTGCTTCTCAGGGCTACTGGAAGATGAGCAAGCATAGGGAGATAAGTGATTTCCACTAGGCTTTCATAGACCATACAACCTACCAATTAAGTACATGCCTATATCATCTACTAGACATCAACTTCTGTAGGATTGTAACTCTTCATTTTCATATCCTTTCAGTCTGAGAAATTGTTGAATACATAGTAAAAAGCAAATGCTAGTAGAATGGATAAATAAACATGAACAGCACTGGGAAATGAAGACCAAAAGAAGACAAAGCCAAATGTATTGTTGTATACGGCAATTTTTGTTGGATGGAAATAATGCCAAAATATGTAAACTGTGAGATCATTCGAAGTAGTTTTTCAATGAGATGAGATTAATATGTGGCTCTTGGACTTAATGGAATTAAGTAAAGACCATGTTTTATTTCTCTAAAGAATATATCACTTAAATACTATCTGGAAAGTAGAGGAGAAAAAGAGAAAGCATTGATGAATCTTGATTTGTTGGAAACCCTTTGAATGGAAAATTTGTTTTAGTCTGGATATGATGCTTTCTGCCTAAATTTTTAAATGTTCAGTAATCTTAGTAATAGCCTTGTGAATGGCAAAGCTGTTACCTACATTGCACATGATGTAAGGTATTTAAGCATAAATAAGGATTTGTATTAATATGCAACACTTAGAAAGCAAGGCCTTGATGCTTTGCTATAATATGAAAAAAGACAGAACTTAGTGACAGTTGTTTTAGAAAATTGTCACTAGACACTGTCATTCCACTATATTTTTGTTTTGACAGGACTTAATTTACTGCTGACTTTTCTTCAGGATCAGTTTTGGGTCATTGCATGAGCAGAGGACTAAAATTTGGTAGGTGGCTATAGAAGCGTTTTTACTGCACTGAAAGGAAAAGGGTAATAGGGAGTCAGAACACACTAATAAAAGGTTTAGGAATAACCAAGAGATAAAAAAAAAGCTGGAGAGCAAATCTTTTTCATCATATCTTTTTTCCATGCACTCCATGACCTCCATATTTATTGTGTTCTCTGAAATATAGTGCTACATGCATAATTAAGAATGGGTTCTATGTGTGCTCTTTACTTGCAAATGTGGCCGCTACCATGGTAACAGCAAAGGAACCAGCAGAAGAGTCACTCTCTGATTAGTGTAATTACACAGCAAGCTATATAATGCCCTTAAACACCATTTATTTCTGCATGAAGAAGACATTAAGATGGGTATCATGTTCACCACGTTAAAATCACAAATCTTTAAGATCATATGATTTTTATGTCATGATTAAGATAATGTTTATCTTATTCATTCAGGATCATAGCCTAGGAAGAGCCGTGTTGTGTTTTAACTCAGTTCAGTTCTTCACAGTAATTGCTGAGTGCTAACTACAGGCAAAAAGCTATTTAGATCTAAAAATGCTACGGCCATGTGTATAGTATGATTTCAGCACTTTAGGATCTAATAGACCTAGATTATCACCAAGCAAGTATGACTTCTTAAAGCCTAGAATGTTACAGTAGCCTGGAAAAACACTATTAATCTTCATGAGTTTTTGGGGCATATAGTATCAGTCAGGATTCCTGCTGGAAACAGATGGCACTCAGATTGGGTAATCAGAGAAAAGTTTAATAAGTGTACAATTTACAGGATACAGGTAGTGTGAAGGGAAATCACAAGGTTAGCTCGGTAGCCCAAGAGATAATCACAGCAAGGCACCATCACCATGGAAGTGGAAAGGGGAGAAAGCAGTAACTGGAATCTGGACAGAAACAGAGATTGCCTGATAAAAACTGATTTTTCAGTTGATGATGTGACCAGTCATAGTGATCCTACAAAGAGACTCATAACAAATTTTGTGTTTTCTCTTTTGCTATCCAGTGATTTTCTGCTCAGGCTCCTCCCTTTTTCTGAGTCCAGTAGGATGCCAAAGGCTGAGGAAACTCATTGATTTAATTTATATAATTCAGTGTGCTAAGACACAATATAAGCAGAGTGTGGTAGACTGAATCTGGGAAGCGGAAGATGAACACATCAAAAATATATGCATATACAAATACTAGCATAACATATACTATGTATATGTTTATGTGTGCCTGGGGTATATATCCCCCAGACACACACGACTGCATAGGCAAATTTCTATATCTGCATGTGTATCAATATACTTTATCTATGAGAGTGATTCTAGACATTTTTACATCATAGATGATCCATGGAGCCTGACACAATTTCTTCTATCAGCATCATATAACATGGGCTGAATTAATTCTTGTATGAAAATGAAATTTCAATAAATATTCCTCGTGTACCTTTTTTGTCTTTAAGTGACATACAGACCATTATTTTCAAGTTAGGTGATCATTACCAAACATTTCTAGACCACATCCCTTTGAAAGCATGATATTATGGAAACAAATCAGAAATGGGAGTTAGGAAATAGCCATTTAGCTAACAATTCCAAACAAAAGCAAGTTTGCTCTGTTGACTTCATTAAAATGATTCACTAGCATGAGATTATAGGATGTGAGAGAGGTTGCAATAGGTATTTCTTGTTCCACTCTGCTCCCTGCCTTGGCTCTGAATCTCTCCATGACCACAGCATCTTCTGAGTCTCCCTTCCTCCACAGCTCCAACTATCATGGTTCCTGTGATAATATGTCCTCTCTGACCTTAAAGTCTAGAGATGGTAATAGCTTCCAGCTATGATTCCTCTCCAGGTGCCTCAAACTTCCTTGCTTCTTTTAACCCTATCTATGCATCTGTAAGTAGTCCTTCATTAAAATCTGCTCGTTGACTTACCTGATTAGAATTGTATTTCCTTCCAAGACCTTGACTGATAATTTCCTCATTATAAATTGCCAAAAAAATCCCATGATGTTGAAAAGGAGATACGAATGACTGTGTTCCTAATATAGAGATGAAAACAGTAGGAGAGGAAATGAAGCATCTTTCCTGTTCATCACCCTGGGTATTGGTACCAAGAAAAAGAGTTTTTCCTCCTCTGTAAAGTTTGTAATAATACAGCAAGTGCAGCTTATTCTCTTGGTTCCTGGGATATCAAAGATTCCATCGGTTATTCCTGCATATCCTTATAAAAGACTCAGAATATAAACAATATTTAACCAACTAATTTTATTTGTTATATATGTAGCACAGTAAATTCATAAAAATGAAAACACTTATGGTACTTATTTCTAGATGTATACCAATACAGAAGATAAAGACAAAGCTATTCTTTCAAGAGTAATTCTTCTCAAAGTCAAATTGATTCTCCTTGAATATGAAACATGGTCCTCATGCAGTTTTTCTTTCTGATTAAACCTGTTTTTAGCTGGTTTTCCCCAGAGAAGAAATCTTCAAAATATTGTTGACCTACATCAGATTCCCACTGTTAGTGTATTGGGTTGGCCTAATCGAGATAGATTTGTTTTCACAAGGTTTGAATCAGTATCAAACTAATCTGATATGGACCTGTTGTCTCTATCAAGAAAGGAACATTACTATGTACTCTTCCTCATACTCATTTCTTATTAGAAGAGTAAAAATTAACACCCTGAATTGTGGAATTTACTCATAATTCCTCATTCAAATCCTTTTTCAGGGAGTTTCATTTTAATTTGATAAATATTCACTGCATTTTAATCCAAGATATTTTTATGAATTACCTACTATGTAGCAAATATTATGTTATGTGATAAGAACAAAATGATGAAGATTTAGTGTCCATTCCCTGCAGAAGTTCATGGTTTAATAGGGAAATAAATTGTTTATAAAAGTGACAGTATAATGAGATAATTACCTTGACTACATTGTGAGTAGTGTGCAATCGACATGAAGAATAGAGAATATCTAAATATTTTGGAGGAGTATCAGGATTGTATTTTGGGATAAATGTTTAAAGATCAACAGGGATCCCTACACAAACAAGAAATACTATGTGTCAGGTACAGTTATAGGTACTTCAGGAGTGAACATTTAATCTAGTCGAAGAAATATGGATGTAAACTACAGTATGAAGCAGTTTTAAAAGGATAAAATGCAATGAAAAGACCAAGGCATCACATCAAAGTCCTGCATGAAATTCTCCTTTCAAGGATCACTTGAGCCTAGGAGTTTGGAGCCAGCACGGGCAATATCTTATATAAATACTAAATTTTGAAAAATCCCCTTCATGTGGTCCAGAATACAGTATAGGTCAGTAAATTTCCCCCCAAAAAAGCTATCCAGAAAACATAACTCTACTTAACTTGCAGGAGATTAAAAAGTCCATCATTTTACCTTTTGGGTGTGTGGGCAACACTTAACGAATGTCTGCTTCCATTAAATTCGAATACATGTGGAGGGAGCAGAGGAAAGGGAACCCTTGCATAGTGTTGGTGAGAATGTAAATTAGTACAGCCTTTACGGAAAACAGTATGAGGCTTCTAAAAAAACAAAAATAGAACTACCATATGATGCAGCAGTCCCACTGCTGGGTATCTATCCAAAAGAAACAAAAACAGTTTGTTGAAGAGATATTTTTTCTCCCATGGTAATTGAAACTTTATGCACAAGAACTGTTATGGTTTATAACTAAAATGGCCCCCAGGCTTCTACAACACTTAACCTTTTGTCTGTCTTTTTGATAATAACCATTGCAACAGGTGCAAAATTATGTCTCATTATGGCCTTAAATTTGCACTTCCTTTATGATTAGTGATGCTGAGCATTTTTCATATATCTGTTGGCAATTTGTATGAATTCTTTTGAGAAATGTCTACACAGGTCCTTTACCCATTGTAAAATTAGTGTGTGTGTGTGTGTGTGTGGCCATTCAGTTGTTCCTATTGTTTACATACTTGGATATTAAGCCTTTATCAGATGCATGGTTTGTAATTTTTTCTCCCAGCCTATAGTTTGTCTCTTTACTCTGTCAATTGTTTCCTTTGATGTGTAGAAGCTTTTAGTTTCAACATAAAGACATTTGTTTATTTTCTATTTGTTGCCAGTTGTGTTGTGTTTATTTATTCTATAGATGCAAAGTTTATAGCAGGAGTAAAAGACCTAGAAACATACATTCAGTTCAGTTTTCCCCATTTACTTATATTAAGTGAGGTTTCCCAGGCAGGAGTGAAGAGAATAGGGTGAAAACATGGACATAATTGGATTTTGAACTTGTTGTATGTTCAACATGAACATGAGTCCACAAACTCTCATCTCTAAAAAAGACCCTCAAACTATCATCTCAAGCCTCCCTCTGATAGGAGTATTGAAGGATGTGAGTTGAGGAAGAATAGGTGATTTATGGGGTCTTGTGATTATAGAAAGGAGGGCACAGGTAGCCCTGTTATGTACTTTACAACTGGAGACCATTCTTAGAATTTACCAGCAGATCTAACAGATAAAGAGTCTAGACAAGGGGAACCTAAGATACCTCGTTGGATGCCTGCATTTTACGACACATGGATACTAGATATACTTTCTTATCCACACAGTGATACATCATGACTTTTCTCCCGGAGTGTAATAAAAAATTTTAGTGTCCATGCCACATCCTTTTGACCAATCTCAGATATTAACTATAGTTACAGTGGACAGTTTTTGTTCCTACTATCAGAAAACTACTTCAACTGTGGACTCAAATTTTACACTTTACTGTCCTTGGAGCTTTTCTAAAGATGTGGAGGTTTCTTCAAACAGCCCACAGGGCATTTCAGAAGTAAAGGGCAGGTAGTGGCCCCAGAGGAAATTCTCAACCAGTGAATGGGAGTTGGAGGATAAATGTTTCCTCATCCAAATTTTCAAAGACAATTATGAGTTGCATTCTATCCAGTTTTCAAGGCACTCCAGTGGAACAGAAGGCTGGTTGCTCATAGCTCAATAACAAAACTTTTACTGTTTTTTTCTTCTTTTACGTCTTGCTCCTCTCTCTCTTACTCATTTTTTGTAAGAGTGTATCTCAAATAAATTACCAGAACCCAAGTACTTACTGCTGATAATGCTTTTAGAGTAACTCAATCCTAGATATGCAGAAAAGAAAAAAAAGGAGATTTTATTTATCTAAGAAAAGCCTAAACTGAGTGACTTACCTTAAACTAACCAAGTTTAACTTTTTTCTATTAGTGGAATAAAGGTTCAAGGTAGAAGTTTAGTTATAGAGAAATAAAAATTATGTTTAGTTATAGAGAAATAAAAATTGTTTTTACATAAGCTGGTCTATGAATAGCTTACATACTATACACGTTAGCTATAGTTTCTGACAATCCTATTATCCTATTATCTCTTTTTGAGGAGAATCACTCTACACAAAGTCCATGCCCGGGGGAGACACCTTATCAAAGATTAGTGACTTAATGTACTGGGAATAGGTACATTACTAAAGAGCCACTAATTCTGGTTGATTAGTGGGTAGTGTATATGGAGATTTGTGGCCCAAAACTGCCTTTTTAAACAATGACAATTAACAAGGTCAATCAGAGGCTCTATCTTTGGCATCTGAGCAGGAATAATAGAAAATACTAGAAAATTAACAGTGGAAAGGAAAAAGTACACAAAGAGAAACAGGAAAAAATAGTGCCATATAGTCTTATTGATA
This sequence comes from Dolichotis patagonum, assembly GCA_004027295.1. Classification (NCBI taxonomy): domain Eukaryota; kingdom Metazoa; phylum Chordata; class Mammalia; order Rodentia; family Caviidae; genus Dolichotis; species Dolichotis patagonum. The sequence goes on from PVJX010014398.1 coordinate 31,065, forward strand.
CAGAGGAATGAAACTCCCGACCTACTATATGTCCAACACTAGTTCTTCTTGTCTAAAATCTAAGAATGAATTTTAGGAACAACAGAGGTTAAGAATGGAGTATAATTATTGAGAGAAAGAAAGCTTCTGTCTGAGAGAGACCAAAGGGGTCCTGAGCGGGTTGCCAAAGACTCTTATCTATTCTAGGGACTTTTATAGAATAAAATCATGGGGTGAGAGGGGTTCAAGGTGGGGAAAACTGGGAACTTGCAAGGCAGACAGGCATAAGGTGTGACAGAACTATGGTTAACCAATAAGATTAATTGCTCCAGTAAAATTGTCTAAATTGGGGACAAATGGGGAGGATTGTTACATAGAAAGTGGGCATTCTTATGGAGCAGTGACTCTTCTGTAGAGGGTTGGGATGGTAACTCCTAACTTCCTCTGGGTGATAGAGAACTATTTACAATATCAGTCCTTAGGATATGGGTGCATCTGTTTGATCTTTTGTCTTGAAGCCTGACTCACAGCAGGAGGTGTCTGTCTCCCCCATAGTTGCAAGGTGTCTGGGCTTCTGCACTGGCTCCTTTGAGGATGTAGTTCTGTCTCACTGCCTATAACATTTCTAACTAACTCAGCTTTCTGTAACATTGCTACTTTAGAATTACAAAATGGCTTGATATTTTAGGTACTCAATATCAACTACTTGTGGTTTTATGTAGATTGTTTACTCCTATATTAACTTACAACATTTTTACAATGAACTCTATTTCAGCTAGATTTAGTCTTTTTCCTGTAAAGTGTCTAACAAACCTGTGTTCAAGGAATTGTAACTAATTCATTAAAGGACTGAAGCAAGAAGCTAGAGATAAGACTGAAAACACAGACATGGTTGAAATACCTATCCTGAAGAGAATAAGCAGAAACTGAAGATTTTTAATCAAAACAATGACCCTTACCCTTAAAAGTTGAATTGAGTGCTTTATAGACTAGAAAGACTAGAAGTGGATAGAATTTGGAAGTTTGGGGTTTTTTGGTTTGCTATGTTTGTTTTTCTTCATATGATCAGAGGAAGAAACAAGACCTGAAGTTATGGCTAGTTTAATTGGGAAAGTGATGAGATCTGTTTTAGACACTATGCCTCAATCAGCCAAAAATTGACAGCATCTATTCATCCTTCTGTATTTATTTTTTATTTTTATTTTTATTTTTATTTTTATTTTTTTATTTTTTTTGGTACCGGGGATCGAACTCACGACCTCGGGCTTGCAAGGCAGGCACTTAAGCCACTGAGCTAAATCCCCGGCCCTGTATTTATTTTTAAATAAAAACTAATTGTAAATTATCGAAAAAATATGGAAAATGTCACTTCCATCTTCTCCCTTTTTATATTTGCTTGCTTTTTTCTATTCATATTGGCTTTTGACATTGCTGTTATCCCAAAGTGAGTCACTTGAAATGGAAATATCAATCTCAAAGTGAAAGAACTTTATTCTGTTAGTGGTTTGAATTGACAATGCATTTCAATCACCATACTTTTACAAATAGATACTTGCTTCGTACTAAAACCATAACAACCTTCACTTGGGTAGAAGTGGTATTTTCTATAGGGTTCCCAAAGGTACTCGTAAAAAATTACCATATTTTTTCCAACATGGCAGACTAGGGACAGCACTGCAAGAGGAAGGCCCTGAATGACATGCTCTGGAAAATGCAGGATCACTGAAACGAGGCAACAAAGAAAACCAGATACAGGAAAGCAAACACAAGGAGAAACCAGATCCAATCCCAGATGAGGGGATTACAGAAAGGAAAGCCAGATCTCCCTTGTAATGCAGCACTCCTTGCACAGCAGATCTGGTGAACATGCCATCCTGGGAGAAGATCTAGCACCATGAAGGAGAAACCTTATACTTCAGCAGAAGCCAGACAGGCTCCCAAAATAAGATCCTAATAATCCTACCCTTCCCTTTAGTAAAAGAAACACAGGCACATTGGATATTCACAGATCAGGGTACCAGGCAACTTGAAAGCAAGATAGCAGTCTCAGAAAGCACCAATGAGTTATTGGAAAAGTTGAAAACAAGCTCACAATCCTGATTAGGGATCCAGATTAGAGTGCACAGAAAATTCATGATATTGAGGCTTGCACAAGTGCACAGCAACTGTAAACAGGGAGATTCTGGGGGATGAACAAACAAAAAGTCCAGGAATAGGCATTTACTCATTCTTCCTGCAAACACTGAGACTTGTGGTTGTGGGATGGTCTGCTTACTTTACTCTGATCACTAACAGTTGCCCCACAGGAGCTCCCACCACCCCCACCTGGAGGCTGCTGAATAGCAGGCCCTGAGGCACCATGAAATATAACCAGTAGAGTGACACTTTGTGGAAAGCAAGGAAGGGAGTACTATGGGCAGAGGGCCAGAGAATGGTGCTTTAGTCAGAGGATAACCAGTATTGCATTTGTCAGAATGCTTATGGAAGGAAAACACAAAAGCAGCTGCAGGGTTTGGCATGCAGAAAAGAGTGCAAAATGGAGAGGGCCTCTGCAGAAATTAGCCAAAAACTGAGTGCTGAAACTACCACAATTGACCCTAGCTATATGACTTAACTGAGGGAGTCTGATCTTAGGACAAATGTAAGGTACTGTGGTTAGCCATACATAGAGCATGGATTGCAATAATTGGTCCATCCTGCTTCGCCAAGCCTTGGCACTCACAGGTGGGGAATTGAACATATTATGTGGGGTCAAGCCTGAAGACCAGCAGAAGCTGACTGTATATATACCAAGGAGGATGGTAATTATCTTGTGATTATAGTGATGCTGCAAGGGGAAGAGAGTTGCAAGAGTCAGCCAGACCCAGAAATCTATGTCCTATAGAGGTCAAACCTTTCTCACTGGTGAGCATGGTTGGTTGGAAAGGCACACTTGATTCAACTCACATTGCAATATAGATAGGACTTGTGAGGACACTTTAATTTACTGGTTTTGAAATTGTATGGAGTATTTTTTTCTTTTTCTTTCTTCTCTCTTTTTATTATATTTTTTACCTTCCTTTGTTTCCTTTCCCCCTTTCATCTAGCACATATATGGGAGATCACTATATGTGCAAAGAAGAACAAGAATTAACCAGTGCTTTAATCTAAGTAGTACCTTTTATGGACAAGTCAGCATAACCCCCAATATAAATGTGAATACAAGATGCAAACACAAACCAACTATGTGCATATCATGAGGATCCAATATTTTCACAGCTTCCCTCAATTTTCCATCAAGATCCTTTCACTTTTTATCCCTTTTCCTGCTCCCACAAATAGTCTCTCAAACCTAATTGTCACCAGTCCTCTACTCAACAGTATTCCATCTCAACTCTTTCAGTCAATTATTGTTATTACCATTTTTTCTTTTTTATATCTACCCCTTCCATTTTCTATTTCTTTTTCCTCCTCAACACATTACATCCCAGGCTACCTGTCAGTAATAGTACATTACAGTCTCTATGGGTCATTGATAAAACAGTAAAATCATTAAAGAAAGTTTTAATGGACATGAGTGATGTATAGTTGGATGTGTTGATATTTATATAACCAGTAGGGGTTTTTTCTTACACCACAGTAATTGGATCTGATCCTATTAAATTGAGTAGGTTGAAGAGGTATATAAATACCAAAAAGCCACCAAAGTCAAGATAACATCCCTGAAAATCAGACACTATCTAAAGATATCGCCACACTACCAAAAGAATCTTTCCCCTCTAATTGATCCCTGACCTTCAGAAAGAAAAGGAGAGCGAAAATAGGCAAGAAAATCACTCCCAAAACTGCTGACTCCCCAAGATGATGCAATGGGCATTGATGAGGGGAAAATAAAAACCAAAAGGGCTCAAATGTGTGCAATTATAAAAGAAGAAACAACATAAAGCAGATCAATAATGGTTCAGTGAGTTGACTGATGCAAAAATAGAGTGCAAGACCTGGAAGAAATGCTTAGTACAGGGAACCATTTACTTAGAGATATTTTGAAAACAACAACAGATAATGGGTAATGAATTCAACCTTCTAGATAACATGAAGGAAACTAACCTAGGAATAATAGGAATTAGAGAAAAATAAAAGGTCATATAAATAATACAAAAATTTGTTTACAGAAATCATAGCAAAAATTTCTAAATAAGAGAACAGAATTTTAACATATGGGCAAATGAAGTATATCTAACCCCAAATAGCCATGATCATAAAGGAAGAGATTTCTGACACAATATAATTAAAATCCCAGAAGTTCAACACAAGAATATAATTAAAATCTCTTAGAGGAAATTAAGAAATCACTTACAAAGATAAACCTATCAGAATTATTGCAGATTTCTCAACACAAACTTTAAAAGTTGGGAAAGCTTGCAGGCAAGTTTTTCAAACCTTAAAAATACTACAAATTTTAACTCAGATCAATATATCCTAGAAAATTTTATTTCAAAATTGATGGAGAAATAAGGACCTTCTATGACAAAGAGCACTGTGGAAAATACATGACTACCAAATGAGCATTAAAAAAGTACTCAAAGGTACCTTAGACAGAGACAGTGAAGTCACCATAGTCAAAGATTCTAATGGTATGAATGAATCAATCAGGATGAGCAGTTAAGCAAAAGGGAAAAAAAGAAAGAGATCAACACTATAATAACAATGGAAAATGGTAAAAAACTGGTATCAACTCCCTAGTCAAGAGACACAAATTGGCAGATTGAATCAAAAAACAAAATCCAATGTTACATTCTATATAAGAAACAAATCTAACCTTTAAAGAAACTTATAGAATAAAACTCAAAGAATAAAAAAGTTCATGCAACAGAAACATGAAAACAAGGAATAGTAGCTATTCTATTTTCAGACAAAGTAGATTTAAAAAAAAACCCAGAGGACACAAAAAGTTACTACATGCTGGTAAAAAAAAAGAATTCAATGGGAACAGATAACAATTGTAAATATATATGCACCGAATTCTGGCACACCCAACTTCCTAAAAATACACTACTGAACACAGAAGATGAGATCAACATCAACATGGTAATATGGAATCTGAAAAACCTACTTTTACAAATAGGTCAACTGGAGAAAAATAAACAAAAATATCAGAGTTGAACTGTACCTCTGAACAAATAGATTTTAGTACATATCCGTAGAATCTTCAACCCAACAACAGCAGAATACATACTCTTCTCAATATCACATGGAACTTTCGATAAAATAAATGACATACTAGGCCATACAGGCTTCTTTAAATAAATACAAAAAAATTAAAACAATACCATCCATATTATCAGATCATAGTCAAATGAAATTACAAAACTATACAAAATAAACTAAGATATGTAAATATAGGGAGATTAAACAATATATCCTTTTAAATTTTTCTGTTTTTAATTAGTACATGTTTGTAGTACATAATGATTACATTAGTCAGAGGACTTGGTATATGTATACAACACATTTTAATCCTTCTTTTCCCCTCCACTCCTTTCCCTATCCCTCTATATCTTGTTTCCCTTTCTATTTGTAAAAGATCTCTCATCCTATGTCCTGTGTATCTATCTTTTATTTTGCTCTTTAATTTATATTTTGTGTTTCTCATATAAGAGAAACCATGAAATACTTTAAAAACTGTCTAATTTATTATTTTAACTAAATATTTTATTAGTACATGTTTGAAGTATATAGTGTTTAAATTACTTGCATGGAGTTGGTTCATGTATATAACACACCTTAATTCCTCTTTTTATTTCCTTTCCTTCTCCTTCTTCTACTCCCTCCATTCCTTGATTCCCTTCCCATTTGAGACAGAGCTATCTCCTTTCAACCATATATTCTTGAAAAATCAATGAGTCACAGTAGAAATTAAAGTTAAACATTTCCTAGCATCAAATGATAATGCCAGTAAAACATACGAGAACCTATGGGACACAATGAAAGCAATCCTGTTAAGAAAGTTCATAGCTGTGAATGCTCACATCAGAAAAACATGGTGACTCCAAACAAATTACATAATGATATACCATAAGGTCCCAGGAAAACAAAAGCTACCCAAAGCCCAAACTGTAAGGGAGAAACGTATACAGATCAGAGCAGAAATTAGTAAAATTAAGACTAATAGAAATTATAATGTATTAATGAACTGAAAAGGTGTTTCTTGAAAAGATAAATAGACAAACCCTTAGCCAAACTTAACAAAACAAGGAAAGGCCTATATTGATGTACTTAGAAATGAAAAAGATAATATGAAAATAAACACCTCTAAACTCTAGAGGATTATAAGTAACTACTTCAAAAGCCCATGCTCCAATTGGATAATTTAGAAGTTATGTTACCAAACCTGAACTAGGAAGATATAAAATACTGATCAGTCTAATAACACACAATGAAATTTAGGCAGTAACTTAAACAAAACAAAACAAAACTACCTACCAAGCAAAACCAAGGACGAGATGGATTTACTGCTGAATTCTAGAAAATTTGCAGGGAAGAGGTAATGCCAGTACTCCTCAAACTGATCAAGGAAATTGAAAAGGAAAGAGCATTGCCAAACTCATTCATGGATGGTAGCATTACTCTGAAAACAAAAACAAAAACAGAGAAGGACTTTAAAAAATAGTGGAAAACTACAGGTCAGTCTCTTTATTGAATATACAGTAGCCGCAAAAGTCCTCTACTAGATACTTACAAAATGAATGCAACAAATCATTAAAAAGATCATATATTGTGAACAAGTTGGCTTCATCTCCAGGACGCAAGGATGGTTCAACATATGTAAATCAGTAAATGTAATGCATCACATAAATAGGAGGGAAAACAAACATCACATTATCATTTCAGTCAAGAGAAAAAGCATTTGACAAAATATCACATCCATTCGTGATAAAAAAATCTGAGAAAATAAACATAGAAAAACATTATCTCAGTCTGATAAAAACTATTTATGACAGACTGCCAACATCATATTACATAAAAAAAAACCTGAACGCTTGTCCTCTAAAATCAGAAAGATGAATATAGCCATTCTCACCACTCTAGTTCAATATGATACTTGAACCTTTATCCAGAATACTCAAGCAAGATAAACAGAAAAGTGATATGTATAGCAATGAAAAGAATCAACGTATTTTTATTCAAAAAATGATATGATCTTTTACATAGAAAATCCAAAAAATCATCAAAAGACTCCTGGTACTAATTAACAAATTCAGCAAAATTGCAGAATTCATTGTTTAAAAAATTGATAGTATTCCTGTACACCAATGATAAACCCACTAAGAAAGATATAAAGAAAAAATACCATTTTCAGTATCTTAAAAAATTAAAATACCTCAGAACTAACCTAACCAAGGAAGTGAAAGTTCTCCACAATGAAAACTGTATTATTATGAAAAAAGAGATTGAAGAGGAAATAAGAAAATGGAAAGATATTCCCTGTTTATGGATAGACAAAATTATTATTATTCTGAAAATGGACACATAACCAAAAATTATATAGAGAGTTTTAATGAAATCTCAACCAAAATACAAGCAGCATGTTTCACAGAACAAGACAATCAATTCTAAAATGTTTATGGAACTAGCAGAGAACAAAATCCCAAAAGCAACCTAGAGAAACAAGACCAAAGTAAGACAAATCACAATACTGGCTTTGAGCTATATTGCAAAGATACACTGGCACAAAACTAGATAAAGAGATCAGTGGAATGGGACTGAGGATGCAGAAACAAACTCAGACACACTCTGCTATTTGATCTTGAAAATGGAGCCAAAAACATTTGCTGAAGAAAAGATGACCTCTACACAAAGGGAGTTGGAAAACCTGCCTGTCCATATAGAGAAGATTGAATCTAGACCATATCTTTATCCTTATACTCAAATCAAATCAAAATGGATCAAAGAACTACAACAAAACAGGAACACTGAATCTGCTAGAAGGTAAAATAGGTAAAATTGTTGAAGATGTGGGCATAGGCAAGGTATTTCTGAACAGAACCCCCATTGCACAAGAAATAACACCAAGAATAAAAAAATGGAATTACATCAACCTAAAAGTTTCTGCACAATAAAGAAACAGCCATCAGAGTAAAGAAACAGCCTACAGAATGAGAAAAATGTTTTGGAAGCTACTCCTTGTACAGAGGTCTACTATATAGAATATATGAAGAACTTAAAAATAATTATACCCTCCCAAAAGGAAAGACCTAATTAAAAAATGGGTCACTGAAATGAATAGATACTACTCAAAAGAAGTACAAATTGCCAATAAGTATTTGAAAAGATGTTTAGCATCTTTGGCCATTAGAGAAATGCAAATTAAAACAACACTTAAGATTCTGTTTTACTCCAGAAAGAATGGCTGTCATGAAAACAAAAAAACAAAAAGCTGGCATGACTTCCCATTCTGTAAGGAGGGCATTAAACTAGTAAAACCACTATGGAAATCAATATGAAGATTTCCCAATAAACAAAAATAGAAATTCCATTTAAGCCTGAGGTACCTCATCTGGTTATAGGTGCGGAGGATTTAGTCATCATATTACTGTGATACATGAATACTTATGTTTAAAGCACAATGAAAAGAAAGAGAAAATGTTGTATGTGAACAGTGGAATACTGTCCAGGTGTAAAGAAGGATAAATTTGAGTCATTTGTAGGAAAATTGATGCACCTTGCTATCATATTTCTAAACAAATTAAATCAGATACACTTAAATATCATATAGTTCCTCTTATATGAGAACCCCAAAACATAATTAATTTAAAGAGCAAAATAAAGAATGGATAATAGGAAACAGAAAGGCAGTGTAGAGGTGGACGGAGGGGGGAGTGTTGGGAGGGAAAAGAAAAGTAAAAAATATTAATATTTGATGTATATGTATAACAGTTCCCCAGCATGAATGTATTTATAGTTTATCTCAAATATCCACTAATAAAAAAACAAATTAAAGCGATTTTATTCTCCATAAGTCCCATAAGTCATCCAGTTTGGAAATATCATTAAGGTTTTAGTAAGCAACATAATGCAAGATAATAATTTCTACCAGATAGGGTAAAATATGATTTTTTTCTCCCTGCTCCTGCAAATAAAAGTTAAATAAGTAGGTCATTTAACATATCAACTTATAATCAGACTTTAGCCATTACTGTGTAGTATTGCCAACCTGGTGAAGTGGAACCAGCCAGACTTTATTCTCAATCTTTTCTCTGATTCTAAACAGACATGATTTGTAAGTTTGAGCCTATTATATGACCCATGACCATCGAATCCATGCTAAATGGATCTAAGCTTAATGTAATATTTACCTCATGGAATAACCTAGGACGTGATCACAGTCTTCCTTACGCAGTGAATTCTACACAGTAATACCTTAAAGTACAATCAAGAAAGTCTTTTGAAGTGCCTGCCATGTGCCTGGAAATATGTAGAATGCAAGTCAAATAGATGTTCCTGATGATTTTCTGGTCGACTAAAAAACTATTAACCTCAAAATGTGTGAACATCATAATGTCTTTTTCTGTGTTACTTCCCTCCTTGACACCTAGAATTCTAAGGAGGAAAGATTTAGTCTGGCTCATAGTTTGTAAAGGTTTCAGTCCACGGTCAGGTGGCTTCAATGCAGGGCAGTGTGGCACAGGGGCATCACAGAAAAGAAGTAGCTCATAGCACAGCAGAAAGAAAGTAGAGAGGGTCAAAGGAGAAGGGAGGAATATTTATTTTTCCAGACCACACTCCCAGTGAGCCACCTCCTCGAAAGGCCCTACCTCCCACATAATATTTAGCCATAACCTCATCAGTGTACTAGTCATCTGATAAATTTCATGCCTCTTTGATCCCATCAGCTCTCAAAAGCCCAACCTATGAGCACATGGTACTTTGTTCTAGAAATAAACCATAACAGTCTCAATGAGATCTGTATGGATGATACAGTTCTCAATTCAAATGTACCCCTAAAAATTACAAAATAGTTTGAATACAAGTGTTCAGTAATGACTTGTGTGTTCAGACATACGACATTTGGAAGGCTACTTGATCATGGGGTCATTATATTCATCGGTGAATTAATCCATTGATCAGTTCATCATTGAATGTGCTGTTAGGATACTTGGTCCTGGTTGGAGAAAATAAGTCACTGGTTTATCTATTTTGCTACAAATGTCTCATTTATCCATCTTTATGGCAGAGAAGTACTCCAGTGTGCATAAATACCACATTTTCTTTACCCATTCACCTGTTGATGTTTTTATAGGATTGCTTCCAAGATTTAACTATTATGAATTGTGTTGCTATAAAAAACTGGTATTCATGTATCACTGTAATATGATATTTTTAACACTTTTGGGGAGATATATAGAAGGGGAAAAGCTAGGTCAAAGGAAATTTCTAGTTTTAGTGTTTTTGAGGTCTCTTTATACTGATTTCCATAATGATTGTAGTACTACTACTATTTATTCACACTAACAATCTCACCAGCATTTGTTATGATTTTATTTCTTCATTCTTTCTACAGTGAGGTGGAATCTCAGTACTATTTTAATTTGCATTTATTGAATGATCAGTGATGTTGAACATTTTTTCATGTAAACATTGGCTAGTCATACTTCTTCTGAGAAGTGTCTACCCATTTCAGATGCCCACTTTTTATTTGGTCTTCAAATTTGGAAGATCTAAGTTTTGTGAGTTCTTTGTTCTAGATTTTAGTCCTTTGTCTGAGAAGTAGATGGCAAAAATTTCCCCCATACTTCAGGGTGCCTCTTCTCTATGTTGGTTGTTTAATTTGCTGTTCAGAAACTTTTTAATTTGATATGATCCCATTTGTTTATTCTGAGTATTATTTCTTTTGCAACAGGTTTCTGTTCATATATTCCTTGCCTGCACCTATATCTCCAAGAGTTTTGCCTATTTTATTCCAGCAGATTGTTTCTGGTCTAATGTTTGGATATTTGATCCATTTGGTTTTAGTTTAGAACATGTTGAATGATGTGGTTCAAGGTTCAATCTTTAATATGTGGATAGACAGTTTTCTTAGCACCATTTGTTAAAGAGGCCATTTTTCCTCCAGCAAAAGTATTTGGCCCGCTTGTCAAAGATAAGATAGCTAAATGTGTCTGGAGCTGTTTATGCATCCTCTGTTTTATTCCATTGGTCCACATGTATGTTGTGGATATGTACAGTACTATTTTATCACCATAGCTTTGTAGTGTAACTTAAAGTCCAGGATTGGGACTTTCCCATGATGCCCAGAATTGCTTTTGCTATTTTAGATTTCTTCTGGTTCCATATGAATTTTACAATGTTTTCTGTAGTTCTGTGAGGAATGCTATTGAAATTTTGATTGAGATTGCATGAAATCTGTATAACAATTTCAAAAGTATAGCCATTTTCACTGTATTGGTTCTGCCTATCTAGGAGCAAGGAATATCTTTCCATTTTCTGATATTCTTTTCTAGAGCAATGTAGTTTTAATTACAGAGACCTTTTACTTCCTTTGTGAGGTTAATTTCTAAGTATTTAATTTTTCTTGATGTTATTGTGGAAGGTATTGTTTTCCTAATTTCTTTCTTCATGAGCTTATTATTAGTGCACAGAGATGCTATTTCTTTTTGTGTGTTAACTTTGTGTTCTGCTATGTTACTGAATTTGGTAATTGATTCTAGGAATATTTTGATAGAGTTTTTGGAGTCCTTTATGTGAAGAATGATGTCACCTGCTAAGAATGATAATTTAACTTCTTCATTTCCTTTCCATGCCCGTTTTGTTTCTTTCTCTTGTACGACTTCAAACCCCTCACAGAATCTCTTTCTAGCTTGCTCCCTGACAGTGGCTGTCTACCGCCAGTTACTGTTGGGAGGTTACACTGGGAGCTCTGAGGTGAAGCGGTCCTGTGGCTGCTCTGGGCCCCAGGTTCAAACACTTGAACCTTTCCTAGGATGACACCCAGGCCCGTCTCCTGTCCAGAGATATAGTGAGCACCTGAACTGTGATTACTCACCCGTTGTTGCTTATAAAAGGTATCCAATGTGGGGAGAATCCTGAGCTGTACCTGTAGATCACAGCAACTACAAGTCTCTTCCCCTTTTGAGTCTCCAGTGTTCACATTATTTCTGCAGGTGTAGTCTCTATTTCCCATGAGCCAGGATCATGTTTCTGGGGCAAAATGCTGGGATGTTTCCTTTCTTTGTCAGCATTGTGTCCTGTCTTTGGTTTCTGTGTGGCTTTTAATTTTCCTTTCAGTTCCTTCCTGGTTCTGATAGTCCTTCCTTCTTTCCCTCCCCATATTATTATTTTCCAGTGTCTACATTCCAAATTTCAAGAGGAGCTGAATTTCTTTTACTCACTGCGTCACTTTTGCTCACCTCAATTCTGTGTTCTTTTCCAATAAAGTTACTTGCCACTCCAATAAAAATGGAGTTTTCTAGACAAAGTGGAATACACCTGTAATCCCAGCTATGTAGGAGGCTGAGGCAGGAGGATGGCAAGTTCAAAGCCAGCCAGGGAAACTTAGGCTACTTGGTCTCAAAATAAAGTAAAAAAATTTTTAAATGCTGGAAATGTAGCTCAGCACTTGCTAGATTCAAACCCTAGTGTTACAGGAAGAAATAAAAAAGTAAAGGAAGGAAAGAAGGAAGGAAGGAAGAGTTGGTTATATATCTCTTTCCCTTGAAGCTGTACAGACTTCTTTGAATGTATGGGGCAATAGAATACAGCAGAATTATGTAATGTTAATTTCAAGGTTTCCTTATAAAAAGTGATAGAGCTATTATCTGGCTCTCTGTCTGTGGGATATGTACTCTTAGAACCTTACTGCCATGCTATGAGGGAGCCCAGACTACATGGAGAGACCACATACATGTATGTGTTTCAGCTAATATTTGCAGCTGAGGTATTAGCCAATAATCAAATCAACCACTAGACAGGTGAACAAGGAAGACTTGTAGATTAGTCCATGATTTGGAAAGTACTTGCAAGCAGCTGAGTGAGACACCTGAGGAAGAACTGCCTAGTGGAACTCAGCCAACTCCAGAAATGTGAGAGATAATAATAATAATAATAATAATAAATGGTTGTTGATGGTATACTATAAGTTTAGGAGTAGTTATGCAGCAGTGGACAAGCAGAACACATGTAAACAATTTAAAATGAAATACACAATAGTCAATCTACATGCACGAAAGAAAAGCTCATATTAAGCAGTCCTACTATGCAGTGATATGCAACTGATACTCAAACTCTACTGAATAATGAACTAAAGTAACCACAAATTGAGAAGGCAAATGGAACTTTTAGAAGCACTCTGAGTCACAGCTGCAAGAGAGACTTACATAGCTGGGTATTGTTGGAAAATGCTAGCAGCTGTTGGTCAGGGCTGGCAAAAATCTAAAAGTTGTAGAAGAGCCTATTTTGAACAATAGCTTCAGAATACCAGTGCATCTAAGACGTACCATAAAGAACCAAGTGACTTTGCAAACAGTGATCATAGCTGCAAATTAAAGTTTCATTTTCACATTTGGATTTTGGTTATAATTTGGGCCATTTTTTCAACACGCATGCGAATGACCGTGAGGAGATAGCTTTTTCGAGTCAATACTTTGAATGTACATGCTTATCTTATTTCATTAATAAAATGTGGTTTTACGTAACCTTAGCCACACATTCCCTTTTAACTGATTAAACAAATAGGAAAATTTAAAACATGTCAGAACTGTTCCTGAGGCAGTGTTCATATATGAGGGCGATACTGGGACCTGGGTCAAACAGAATTTGTAGCAGGAATGCCAGTCTTTAGTATTTAGTAGCATTTAGCTATAAGTGCATGCCTGTAATCCCAGTACTCGTCAGGCTGATGCAGGAGAATTGTAGCAAGTTTGAGACCAGCCTGGGCTACAAACTGAGCTCAAGGCCAGCCTGAACTGCATAGTGAGATCCTGTCTCAAAAAGACAGAAGGAAGAGGAGGAGGAGGAGGAGGAGGAGGAAGAGGAGGAG
>PVJX010014399.1:0-44672 GCA_004027295.1 Dolichotis patagonum
CTCTATGTACTTTGGGCAGACCATGGACACATTTAAGGCTAAACTGACTTTGAAAATCCAGTTGCAGCATAGATTGATTGGTGGTAAAGTTCTCTTCATAAGGTCATTTTTTTACTTAGAAAGGGAACAAGAGTCCCTGATTTTAAATAGTTGTCAAAATTCATACTGTTATTATCCTGACTGAGAAATAGTTCTAAGTGTCTATGTTTATTATATCATTTAATGCTCACAGTGATTAGGACATTGAAACAAAGACATCAAGCCCCCACGTCCCTGTGCTTCTGCTTCATTTTTCTCCAGTGTTTGTTTTATTTTAGGTCCCTTAGAAAACAGAGCAACAAGCATAAAGTCCTAGTGCTTTCTTTGTGGAAGTAGGAGTGAACCCAGGGTGTTTGCACTGAGCTATCTTACCAGCCCTTTAAAAATTCTCTCTCTCTCTCTCTCTCTCTCTCTCTCATTTTAGATAGGGTCTCACTAAATCACATTGCTCAGGCTGGGCTCAAACTTGTGATCCTCCTGCTTCAGCCTCCCAGAGTACAGAGATCACAGGCCTGTACCACCATTATGGACTTCATTTTAAACTTTTAACTTGATAAACATTAACATAGAGCTTACTATGGACCTGTTCAAAGTCCCTTACAAATAGTAATTCATCTAATCTTCATAACAATCCTGGATGGTATAAGCTATTATTTCCATTTCACAGCTAAAGAAATGTAAACAAAAGAGATTAAATTACTTGTCCAAATATCACACACCTAGCAAATAAGTAACAGAGCTTGGATCTGAATCCTGATAATTTAACTCCATAGTTCATGCATTTAATCAACTTTTTATGCTATCAACCTACTACAAGTTACTCAGGTCATCAAATACAGTCTGCCAAAAAAATGTATACACACTTCAGGAAAAGAAAAATTGTATGATGTTTTTCAACAGATGGTGCCATCCTTTTATGTGGAGACCCTAGTATATATTGCATAACACAGAAAACCCACTACACTGCTAGTCCTTAGAGAAGAAATAAAAAATGCCTGTGTAGTAATCTCAATAACCAAAATTACCCAAGCAGCAGTTCACCTACTAATGTCTGGAAGCTAATGGCCACTACTTTGAGCACCTCTTGTAACTGTACAGGTCAAAGGTAACATATTAATCTCATGATGTCTAAATAATTTAGTATTAAAATTGCTGGGCATGGTGGCATACATCTGTAATCCTAGCACTTGGGAGGTTAAGGCAAAAGGATCACCACAAGTTTGAGGCCAGTTTGGGCTACATAAGCAAATTCAAAGCCAGCCTTCACTACATAGTGAGACTGTTTAAAAAAGAAAAAAAGAAAGAAAAGCACTCAGGAGGCCAAGGCAGAAGGATTGCCATGAGTTCAAGATCAGCCTGGATTACATAACTTGCTCAAAAAAAGATTTTTTTTTTTTAAACATAGCATATTTTTACAAGTTTTTCTTTTCCTGAATTGTGTATACATGTTTTTTAGTGGACTTTGTATAATCATTCTTTTTCTATGAAGGACCACTTATACATGACATGGTCATATAATAGAAGTAAGAGGTCACTTAATCTTCTAGTGCTAGATAAATTCAAACCATCTGAGTGCATTTTAGAATTTTTCTCTCTGTCTTACTTTCTTTCTTCTTGCTGGGACACAATACCTAACACCTGTAAATTAAAGGAAGTAAGGTTTATTTTGGCTCAGTTTGTAGAGAGGTTTCTGGCTATAAAAGGCTGACTCCAAAGCAGGGTAGCAGGGCAGAGGAGAAACATGGCATGGCAGGAAGGAAGGAGTGTGACTTCCTGCTTCTTCCCCTTTTTATTTCATCCAGACTACAAATCTATTGGTTGGTGTCACCCACGACCAGAGTGAGTCTTCCCTCTTCAGTCAATCCACCATCCACATCCAGAACTGTTCTGAGTCAATCAGTGGGCCAATCCAGTATCACACACCCCAAATTCAGTTGCCTCCCAAAAAACTTCACTTATGAGCACATGAGGGTCTGGGATAGGGGTGGGGATTGTCTAGACATAAGCCAAAACGCTCCCTAACTTGGCAAAACTTCATGTCATTGTATAAGTAGAACCAAACATTGAGTTTTTATTAAAAATATGGTTGATCCCCAAATCAGAAGTTGGTCCTGAAATAATATTGGCTTTTTAATAAGACTGAAGAAGGCAGGTTCTAACACTCAATCTGTCACAGTGTACCAGGTGTCATAGAGGATGAATGATTACTAGGAGACCAGATTTAGTTTAGTCACTGAGATGGCCCAGAGTAGGTTATCTCTAATACCTACCCTTGGGGAGATGCCCAGGAGAATCCCTGAAGCCAAGAACTCTCCAGCTTTTATTTAGAATATCAGAGTAAGTTCAATCCCTGGCACAAAAAAAAATACAGTCAGAATATCAGAGCAAGTGGGAAAAGCAAAAGAAAAGCAGTTTGGGCAAGGAGCTGTCTCTAAGCAAGGCAGTTTTTCTTCAGGAAAGGAAACCCCAGACACAACATGCTTAACCATTTGCTCCTCACAGAGCCTGTGTGCTTTGAACCTGCAGTTTAACCATTCACTCCTGGGCCAAGTCTCCTGCACCAGTCAGCCCTCCCGTGCGAGCTCAGTCAGGACAAGCCCTCTAGGGCGCTAGGAAAAGAGGGGCCACAGAAGGAGGCAGCATTAGTCAAACCATCATTTATCTGATTGAATTCATTCCTTTACTGATGAAAACATTTTAAATCAAAAATAAAATTTAACTTTACTAGATTTGAGATCAAAGTAAAACATTCTAATCGTCATTGTTTTAGAGGAAAAAGGATAGGTAAACTTCAAGACTGGATGGGCTCCGATCCTTATCTCTGTCTCTGTCTCTGTCTTTCTGTCTCTGTCTCTATCTCTATTTCTCTCTGTCTCTGTCTCATTAGGGCTATGGTTCTTTCAGTTCATTTCTTGAGAGCTCATTTGGAGGTTCTATTAGAGGAGCACAGTTACTCGTCACCCTTGACCGAGGAAAGGGCCCTCCTTTATCAGGGTAGTCGTCCTCTTCAACCAAGCATGCAGCTTCTGGAGGGGCACACAAGGAGCAGAGAGGAGGGAGGGGACACCTGCCTAAACAGCCACATCAGCTGAATCAACCATGGTGATCAATGTGGTGACAGATGTTGCAGGCAGATCGCCCTCACATCTGCGGTTCATTTCTGTAGCATTCTGAATATGACATAGAATCATCTTCCTGGAGAAGCCTGAGCATCCATCACTGACAGGGAACCATACAGTCACTTGCACTTCGTCCCACACTTGACACCACCAATGCTTTCAGTCATTCAACAAATAATTACTACCACATGGCCGGGGATTTAGCTCAGTGGTGTAAGTGCCTGCATGGTTGGTGTGAGGTTGGGAGTTTGATTCCCCGTACAAAGAAAAAAAAGGATTAATTTTTTTTTATCGATACTGGGGATTGAACGCTCAACCACATGTTTGCAAGGCAGGCGCTTATGCCACTGAGCTAAACACCCAGCTAAAATTTTTATTACAGTAAGAAACATATCACCATTAATCCCCCTCAATATATTCCCCTTCACTTGTAACACACTCCGTTGTTCTTGCCACTTTCTGAAACAGTTTTGCAAGTCTCTTTTGTGAATGTCTTTATGAAGTGTGATCAAAAATAGGTAGGTATGTGGCACATGACTTTAATCTTGGCACTTGGGAGGCTGAGGCAGAAGGATCACTGCAAGTTCAAGGCCAGCCTGGACTACATAGTGAGACCTTGTCTTAACAAAACAAAACAAAACACCCCCCCCAAAACACCCCAAACAAGATGAACTCTCCTACCAAGCTCCACCTGACAGAAAGGCAGGATTATAAACACAGCATGACATGACCTCCATCCACACTGTTCAACAGATCTGGCTGTTCCCAAAACTCAAAATAAACATGAAAGATAAATGTTTTGAACCAATTTAGGATTTTGAGACAAAAAGTGATAAGAACAGTAAGATAATTGTGCTTGAAGCAAGGGGTATATTTTGAAGGGTATTAATGGCAATGTGTTTTTACTTTATTAATTTTATTTTTTACTTTATTACATTTTAAAAAACATTTGAATACTCAGTGTATGTTTTGGTTTTGTCTCATGCTAACCACTCTTCAAGGCAACTGGAATATAATAATAAAAGATCCCTCCCTTCATAGAGCCAACATTGTTTCTCGTGTTCTAGTCACATTTCTGAGTCTATTGCTCAAAAAATCTCTTGTCATTGTTTAGAGTATGTTATGTATTGTCTTTCTTTTTTCCTCTTCTAGTGGCAGAGATGAAACTTGGTGCCTTGAGCATGCTAGGCTAGTGCTTTATCACTGAGGAATGTCCTCAACCTCTAAGAGTATGTCTTTTTTTTTTTTTTTTAAATTGGTACCGGGGATTGAACTCATGACCGAGCGCTTGCAAGGCAGGCACTTAGGCCACTGAGCTAAATCCCCAGCCCAGAGTATGTCTTTAAAGCATCTGTCTAAGGTATACCTTTAGTAGGATAATATTTACTTATTCTTTCTGTTACTTTTATCTACGGATTTAATAAGCCATATTCAGGTTTACTTTAATGTAGTATGACTATGAATAATTTTGTCTTCCAGAAAGTGTTATAAGATTTGGCAAATAAAAATTCAGATGCTCAGTTAAATTTGAATTTCAAATAAATAATGTGTCTTGGTTACTTTTCTCTAGTTGCTGAGACAAAAAATTTGACACCCAAAATGGAAGGAAGGAAAGGTTTATTTAGCTTACAGTTTTTGGAGATTTCAGCCCATAGTCAGCTGGCTCCAAGGAAGGGTGGCTGGCTGAGGGGCAACTGTTCATGGCAGCCACAACTAACAAGACAGAAAAGGGCAAAAAGGAAGAGCATGCCTCCTTCCTTCAGTTATATTATATACTGGCTGCCTGCCAATCCCAGTGCTAGACAACAAACCAATCGTAAATGCTAGACTCAGCTGTCTTCGAAAGGCCCCTCCTCCATGACCACATGAGGCTTTGGGGGAACATTTAGACAGAAACCATAATACAACTTTTTTTTTTTTGTCTTTTAGAGACAGGAGTTTTACTATGCAGTTCAGGCTGGCCTCAAATTGGCACCTAGCCTCCTGACTCAGCCTCCTGAGTGCTGGGATTACAGGCATGTATACCTATGGCCAGTTTTCAAATAAACAATGATTTTTAAAGTATAATTATGTCTCACACAGTACACATACCCCACATATTTAGCTTCTCTAGTGACCCTATCTATAGGTTTTGCAATTTCTGGAGATAGTTTTGATTATCATAACTGCTGGTGGGGGATATTTGCATCAAGTGATAAAGGGCAGGGCTGCTGCTAAACACTTACAACACAGAGAGGATAACTCCTCACTAAAAAGAATTATTAGGCCTCCAAGTCAGTGTTACTGAGTTTGAAAAGCCCTGTTCTGATGCTATGATTAACAATGAAAGGGATGAATCAAAGTCACCTGAGGTCCCCTTCAGCCCCTGCCACCAGGGCATATCACTGGGGGATTGGTACTATAAATTTAGATATTTACTCAGGCCCACCACTAAAAGCTAGTGTTCTGAATACTGAAGAATCTAAGAGAAGTAAAGAAGCTCTTTCTGCAACAGCAAGCAGAAACACAGAAAGGACACCCAGCATTTGAAGGCAGATTTATTTACACTGATGGGCACTGTTTGGGATCATTCCCAAAATATCAGACCCCAAAGGCTCAGGGAGGGATGTTTTCATGAAATTGCAAAGAGGAAATACAGAGGGAGGATACTTGGATGTCTTTGATTGGTTCTTACAGTATGCATCACAGTGATCAGCCATTTCTAGGAGACAGAAGCAACTGGAATTCAACAAGAACTGTTACCTGGGCAACTAAGAAACTGTACTGAAGTGTACTGATGGGGGGGGTGTATTTTCTGTTATATTACTTTTATTTGTCCTGAACTCATTGTATGAAATACGTACCAAAGTTAACAGTTTACTTTTGCTATTAAGCCAGTATACATATCATATTTCTTCTAAGGCTAAGAATGGAGAAGATACTTAATTCACAAATGTGGGTTGCTGTCTCCTCTATTTTAATGAATTTAAGTGCTGGAAAGTTACTTCCATCACCTTTGGGAAGGCAAACCATTCACTGCTGCAGAAAGTAACTTCCACAGCTAGAAAATGGACTTAGGAGGAGGCACCAGGACGCAGCAAGGCAATCTGGCTTCAAAGGTGTGTGAGCCAACTGTTTGGGAGCAGTTGAGTAATTAGAACTTTCATGTTTGAAAGTTGAAAAGACAAAGTCGCCTGACCTGTTGAGCCATGGATCACTCTTGTGCAAGAAAAAGACTGAGGTTATAATACTATTGCAATCAACATTGGTTAAGGTGAACAGACATCACAGATTGCCTGGGACTGAATGGTTTCTTAAGATGTAGGACTTTATGTGTTAAAATTGAGAAACTCCCAAGTGCAACAAGATGAGCTGATCAGCCTAATTGAAGATCTTCTTGTGCTATCTGGCGTATGAGCTCATGGATACTAAGATTTGGAAAAAACGAACACTAATGGAAGCCTGCTGAAAACAACCTCAGGCGAATTTATCTCCAAGTGAAAAGAACCGTTTTCCCTCAAGGGTCTGCTATAGTCTGCATTAAGATCAGGGTGAAGAGTGTACAGAATCTTCTGCTAGTAGAGTTAGAGCAGTGGCCAGCAGCAGCACCTCATACCAGTGAGAAACAACGGCAAGAGTGGATTGATAACTTTGAAGGTTGCTTAATTGAGTGTTTTATTAATTAACACTAGTAATATTCTTATTTGTTCTCAAACTTCAGGATAATGGCTTGTTGGTCCGCACCCATGTAGTTTGATTCAATAAATCAGAAGTAGGAGCTGAGCATTTTTTCTAACAAGCTATATTGATGTCACTGGTCTAGGAGGGCCACACTTTGAGAACCTTGTCTTAGGTGAATCCTCAAAATTTTGTTGATTTAACCTACTCTTGATTCACCGAACACTCCAGTCCGTCAGTAAGTGTCTGTGAGTAGGAGGTTCTCTTAGGCAGCTCTCTTCTGAGTGATGATACAGCTATCCAAATTCCTTCACGTGGTTTGGCCATTTTCAATGTGTGGTTTCCAAAGTTTCCCTGGGAAATCATCACCTTCTAACAAGCACAAAATAAAAGCATTCCTGGGAGGTTTTTATGGACCAGGGCTAGAAGTTATTATATTCCTTAGGCAGGTGGCCACGCCTATCTGTGAGGGAGGCTGTAGTCTAGTTATATATAGAATAGGACTTTCCCACTATCTACTATTCTGGTCATCAAATATCCATTTCAAGCCGAGCGTGGTGGCACACACCTGTAATCCCAGAATCTGAGAAGTTGAGCCAACAGGATTACTGAGTTCGAGGCTCACTTGGGCTACCCAGTGAGTTAAAGGCCACTCTGAACTATATGGGGAGACCCTGTTTCAAAAAAACCATTTTAAAAAATTCCTTTCACCTCTTTATCATATACAGAACACACTCTTTTCTTTCCTTAACCCCAAGATCCTTCATGTCATTGCATCAAACTCAAAATCTAGGCTCTCCTGGTGATGGGGCTGGGTATGGACTCTCATAGCCCAGTGGCTTATGAATTAGAACAACAAGTTTTCTGTGTTCTTCTTTCTCCTTCACACATGGCAGATCTGGAACATTTTGTCTACAAAATGATAACAAATAACCAAAACAACTCCCATTCTGGAAAAGGAAGAATGTGAGACAGACACTATTGCTAGCTCTTACCAGTTATGAAAACCAGCGGGGCAGGCACTGTAAGAAGTCCTCTATTGCCTACATTGCACCATGATCCTATCCTTTGGGAAGAACTCTTTGCACTAATTTCTCTGTAGTCCCTGTTTTTTACCTTGAGAGGTTCTTCCTTACTCATGGTTGCATCAGCAATGGTCATATACTGTATGTAGTCTTAGGGGAACTTCTTAGTACATTTCCTACCTGAAATTTCTAGTCCTGAGATTATTTTTAAATTTCTTGGATTGGCTTATTTACTTACTCATCTAGTGCTAGGGATTGAACCTAGAATCTGGACCATGCTAAGCATGCATTCTGCCGCTGAGCTATATACCTCCCAGGTGAGGCATGTGCTTTTTTAAAACAAGACAATCCCTCAAACTTGGTATTTTACTATTTATTTGCTTTAAGAAAGATTCAGACACCAGTGACTACTCACAAAGTTAGTTTTCTAGATTTTGGGTTGTCAGGTGAAACACTGGTTTTTTTTGTATTATTTGCCAGTTTTGGCAACTTCATCTAAATCTCTTGCTTCTTTATCTCCACGATTAGCTCTTTCATCTAAATCTTGCACTTTAAAGCAACTACTGTAAGGCTTCACAGAAAAGAGGACATCCTTACTCTAACTGCCATGTGGTTTTTTTTTACTTGTTGTTTTTGTTTTATTTTTTTTTTCCTTAGAAGTCTGTTACTCAAAGCTTTTTCCTTTATTTCTTTGGATACAGAAAATAGGAATGTGGTTTGGTGGTATAGTGCTTGCCTAATTTAGTCAAGACCCTGGGTTTGTTTCTCACTCAGTACCATTTAACAAAAAAGCAGAGATGCAGAAACACTAGGATTTTTCTGCCCTATAAAACCCATGAATTCTAGATTTTATGTATCTTTTTTGATTGCTCCTTGAATTAAGCCAAACTCAATTTAGCCTAGGTTTACCTCTCTTATATGTAGTAACTTAATGAGAAACAAAGTTAAATCCCAAACAGAATCATTCAAATTTTTTTCAAACTCCTCCTCTAGAGAAAGGACTCTATCTTTCTTTTCCTCAATTTTTGAGGATCAAACACGGACAGATCTTTGTACATACTAGTCAGTACAGAACAGGAATTTTTTGTTTCTAGTACCAGGAATCAAACTCAGGACCTTGTGCTTTCCAGGGAGGCACCGCACTGCTGAACTAAATCTCCAGCCCTAAAACAGGTATTCTTGGCCTAGGAATTCTAAAAACTGGAAATGAAGAAAAGGCAGAATAATGATGAAGTGCAGGTTTTAGGCAAAGTTCTGGAAGTCATTTTTATTCTACAAAGGCATTTTGGAATGTAAGTTAGACCTTAGCTTAGAGCAAAGAAGTTGAGTTTTCACACGTCCTACAGTTGTCTTGACTATGGGCTGCTCTTAGAGAACGGTTAAACATCAATGCATTTCCAACTTTGTGCCTCAATGGTTATACAATGATATATCCCAGTCAGAGACAGGAGATTAGGACGTGGCAAAACTGACTGGAGTAGTAGTTATAACCTGTTAATTACACAGGACACATGTGTAGAACAATTTCCAAAGCCCTGCACATGGACTTCTCATGAGAACTCCAGCAGGGTGCACCCCACAAGCAATTTTTGATAGAATGGCCTGGTCCTGATATTAGCTTGGGGAGTGGGTGATACAAAAAGAGAAAGTCACCTTTAAGAGCTTGCTACTGTACCTCTCCATGATAGTTCACCCTACACCGCGGTAGGTTGTATTTTTAATTTTTCTTCCCTTTTTATGAAGCCCAAACTTGCTCTAGAGAGCTTGCTTTCCCCCATACTTCTCTTTTATTATTCCTACCTCTAGTAAATGGGAAATTTGTCACTATTTGTTCTCATTTCATTCAATTCTTTGTTTGGGTCAGAAAGGACCTAGAAATTACCTCTAAATGTGACTCCAGCACCCAGAATCTGCCAACAGTGAGGCTGACACATAAAATGTGCTATTATATGCCTCTAGATTTTGCTATACAGTATTTCATACATTAATCAAGTTATAAATATGTGTCTCATATTTGTTCTTAAAAACTATTTTGCTAAGCATTTATTAATGTAGTTGATTTCTTTATTTTATTTTACACATTTGAAAACATTGTCTGAAATAGGTTTCATAACTTCATTAAATTGCCAAAAGGGTACATAGCATTGAAAAACAGGAATTAATTTCTCACTGGAGAATTATAAATTCTGTAACTTGAATAGGCATACAAATTATTTCAAACTATTTTATCAACTATTTGTTGCTCTACCATATTTGTGTCCATTTTTCTAGTTGTGATCTTGTGTTTCCTTACTTCTCACTGCTGATTCAGAGGTGATGTTACAACTGTTGAGTTTTTATTATGAAAGCACTCCATTTCAAGTTACTGCTGTTCTCTACCAGGTAAGGCAGAGCCACTGCAATCATAATCATAATCACAATCATAATCTCTAATCTTAGTGTCTTAGCACAATAGAAGCGCATTTCATATTCAGGTAACAGTTCATGCTGTGTTAGTGGCATGCGCCCAGGTGATCCTCCTGGGCAGCTTCTGCTCCAGTGATGATCAAGGTCACCTTCATGCTTTCCCTGTCTAGAAAGAAAAAGAAGTTTTTGCTAGAACTCAGTCACAGAACCATACCTGACTGCGAAGCTGGGAAACATAATAAAGCTGTGTGTGCCCAGAGAGGTGAAGAGGATTTGTATATGAGTGCCAGATAAAACAGAACAACCGGTTAAATTTTAATTTCAGATAATCTTTTTCAAAGCACAAACATACCTCATATAATAGAATGGGGCCCTGTGCTTTTATTTGCTAAATGTGGCAGCATTAGTTTGGTGATTGTTTAATGGTTTCTGCCATAGGACAGATGTCAGTTGGACTCTTTTGAACTTATTGAGGCTTCGATTTTCTGGAAAATTCAGGGGGAGAAGGGAACCTAACAGAGGTTGACATCAGATTTCCTGATAATGTAGAAATTATTTGGTGCTGTCCTAAGATCATGTAATTGATAGGTTCTGTTTATTTTTTCCAGCGAGTTTTGTCATTTCCTACCTTCTCTATTACTCCCCCTGTAGAGACATAAATCTTTTAATTCTTTATACAGCATTATAGGAGTGGTGGTCCCTGTCTTTTATAGCTTTTCTAAACTAGAAGGGGCTGTCTATTAGAGACTGAGTATTTTCTAACTCTCTTGGGGTGTTGTGGCTCACTGGCTGGGTTGAAGAAAGAAAAACTTGTCAGAAAATAACAAGAAAAGAGTTAATGATGATTGAGCTGCCTGTTTGATGAAAAAAAAGAAACTTTATTCTTAGCCCAAATGTGAGAAAGAAGGTCAGATTTATATCTTCCTGTAGAGAACACTATGGTTAGAGAGGTATGTCAGACAAATTAGGAAGAGTCTGAGAGCCGTGGCCTCAACAAGATCTTGTTTATTTGTAGCAGCACTAGAGTCTTGCTTTTTTGAAGAGAAATCTCAAGTCTTTCAGAGGCTTACAGGAATAGCTGTTTCCTTTTGTATCATCTTGACAGACACTGTAGGCGGGACTAGCTTCAGTCTAGGTGGGTGACTAATTTTCTATCTCTGCCACCTCTATTGCAGTGGATATGGTAAGTGATTGAATGAGTTGTACTCAATCAAGAGCAGTGCAGAATATTAAAAGAGAAGAGGCAAGAAGATAAGAAAGTTTAATGGTGGGGGGACATGGAGGGAGTCACCACAGAGCTGTGGCGGCTCCCTGCAGACAAAGGGCAGGTTCTGCCTGATATAGGCTCTGATGGGGCTCGGGCTCTGAGGACTGATGTGAGCTGATTTATTTCATGAGAGTGCAGAGGATTGGGTAAACCTTTACATTCCTGAGCTTTGGGAGACTTTTGGGAGGGAGAAGCTATAGGGGCTTCTGGGAAGGAGGTATGCATTATCATGGCACAGCTTTGAACCATTGCCATGATGATTGTGCTGTCTCTCAAGCGGGAGACCTAACATTCCCATCTCTTCAGTGTTAGAGAGCGCTGTGGAGTCTCTCTGGCTGCTTCCTGCTGAGAGGGGGCATTGTTGGGGCCTAGGGCAGAAGGGAATGGAATTAAGGGATCTGTTCCATCTGAGTTTGTGAGGTCAAGATGTCACTCAGTGGTAGGATTTGTTTAGTAGTGAATACCTATATTCTGGCTCAGATAAACAGTGAGAGGAGCCTAAAGGCACAGGGGCAAAAAGCAAAAAATTATTGTAGTAATTAGGGGACCCATAATGGGCATTAAGATGATGGTCCATGTGTTTAGGGAGCCCCATTATGATGACCAGGAGGTAGATTTTGAAAAGTGGTGTTTGCTTCATTTATCAGTTGCCAATTTTTTTGAGTTTTGTACCAGGTCTTTTACTATACCCAACTGGTTAACAAAATAGCAGCATTTATCTCCCAACATGGCATAGTATCCCCCTTTTTCTGCTGTGAGAATACTGAGTGCCCTTCCTTGTTGGAGAACTACCATGGCCCGTGAGTTTATTTGATATTGGAGTGAATTAACATTTTGGGAGACTGATTTTATCACTGTTTTTAAGTCATGTGATATCTGATAGTATGTGAGGTTGGTTTTTAATCTGAGATGGGTGGGAGCTATTGGACGTGAAGTCCCTTTAATGTGTTCAGGATCGAGATTACCGGGCAGCAGATGAAATCTTTTCGTCTGGGTGATATGAAACCAACATGGGAATCCCTCTACCTTTACTGAAGTACTGGAGTCCCAAGGTATATCAAGTGAGGTCCGTTTTACTTAGGTTGAAAAGTTGAGGTTGAACCTGTGGGTTTAGGAATTTTAATATAGATTAAGTCCCCTGGAGATAAAGGAGGATCTGATGTGTGTCCCTTGCAGGGTTGAGGGAGGCAAAGATCTGTGTATAGTTGAAGAAGGTGTCAGAGGAACGAGAGAACCAGAATGTAGTCAAGGGAGGAAGATTAGGAGGTGAGAGCAAATTTTGTAAGACAAATGGTCTACTGTACATAAGCTCAAAGGGGCTTAACTGAATAGGTGACCTGGGGAGAACTTGAAGTTTTGTAGAGGCTAGAAGTTAGCAGTAGGAGAATCATGTATATGTGCAAAGGAAGTGTGAGTTAATTGGAGAACATCTGTGCAGACATGTAGAGGACTTATCTCTGTATCTGTTGTAGGAGTGGGCAATAGGGTGGCTGGATTGAGGGTGCTGTTGGCTGAGATTGTGACAATGGAGGCTTGTATTAGAATTAGATGTATTTATTGTAGCTGTGACAGGATCATTAGAGCTGAGAGTGTCTTGTGAGAAATTAGATTGACTAGATGGTGTGGTGAGTAGACTGTGATTGTCTGTCCTAAAGTGAACTTTTTAGCTTCTTGTGTCAGGATGGCCGTCACTGCTATCGCCTGAATGCAGGGAGGCTGTCCTCTAACTGTAGCTTTTGAAAGGTAGACTATGACCTGGAATGAAGGTCTTTTACTGTGTCCCAATATTCCCATCACATTATCCCTGTCTGTTGTAGTGTGTAGAATAAAAAGTATAGTAGGATTAGGAAGTATAAGTGCAGGGACTCTAAGGGGGGCCTCCTTAAGCTTTGTGAAGGCAATGTCAATTGGCATAGTGGGGTCTAGGGGTTCTGAAAGAGATCCTTTAGAGGCTTGGTATAGCGGTTGAGCTAAGGAAGCAAAGTTGGGGATCCAGAGGTGAAAAAAGTTTGATAGGCCTAAGAAGGATAATATTTGTTGTTGTGATCAGTGTCTGTAAGTCACAAAGGAGTCTTATGGTCAGAGGTTATAGACTGTGTGGTGAGTGTACGCATGAGGCCTAAGTTTTTGACTGTTGGTGAGGCGACTTGAGTTTTGGAGCAAGAGACCTTGTATCTTCTACTACAGAAAAAGTTGAGTAAGGCATTTGTGTGTTGTGTTGTTGTGGCATAGGAGAGGGAGCAGAGTAAAAAGTCATCTATGTATCGAATGGGTGTACTAGGTTGTAGATTTATAGTTGCGAGATCATTGGCTAAGCCTTGACTAAAGGAGTGAAGGCTGTCTCTGAATTCCCCGGGTAGCACTGTCTATGTCAGTTGAGTGGACTTAAAAGTATCTGAATCCGTCCATGTAAATGCAAGAAGGTCTTGGCATTGTGGATGTAAGAGAATAGTGGAAAATGTATTTTTATGTCTAATAAAGGAAAATGAGAAGTACATGGAGGAATATGAGACAGTGTAGTGTAAGGGTTTGGCTCCCCCAGGTGAATTGGCGTTAGTGTACTGATAATAGCTCTGGGATCTTGGATTAAGTGATAGGAGCTGTTGTATTTGAGGACAGGGAGAATAGGGGTGTCATAAGGTGAATGAGTGACTTTTAGACATCCACTAGTTAACAAGCAGTGGGTAACAGGTTTGCGTCCCTGTTGATGTTTAGGGGCTATTGGGTATTGGGGAACAGAAGGGAAGACTGAGGGGTGTTTGAGGTGAATTAGCAGCAGATAATGTGGGTGGCATGAGTGGGATTGGAAGTGTCTTAGACTATAAGGTTGATGAAGGAAGAGGGAAGGGGAGGGGCTGAGTCACTGGTATATGATGGTTGGGATTGGAGTTTGAGAGCTGTGGGGAGAGGGAAAAAGATCAAGAGAAATTGAGTTTTTTTGGAGTAAAATTTTTATCAAAAAGAGGTACAGGAAAAGTTGGAATAATAAGACAGCTGTGTGTAAAGAAAGGGTTTGGAATCTGCAGGGAGTGGGTTTTGTCTGCAGAGGTCTTGTACCTTGGATGTCAATTCCCACAATGGAGACTGCAGACTGGGAACATGGGCCTTAAAACTCAGGAAGAACATTATGGGTGGCTTACATGTCAGCAAGGAAAGAGAAAGTTTTACCTGAGATGTCCAGCGAGGTTCAGGGCTCTGACAGAGATACCTGGGTGAGACCGTGGGCCCGAGCCCCATCAATCCTCTTCAGCGGCGATGTGGAGCAGATCAGCTGGTGATGAGTCCTGATGAGTCCGAGGTGGCAGTGTCTGATCCTGTGAGGGCAGGGAAGGTGATGACCTACCCACTCTCTGGCAGACAGGGCAGTGGCACTTCCAGTGGCCCTCTCGGTTGCAGATGGGACCAGCTCCCAGTCGTGGCCACAGGTCAGGGCAGGCTCGTGTCCAGTGTTGTTTTTCTGCCGCACTTGAAGCATGATGGGGGGGGGGTCGGGTTTTTAGATTTTTTTCTCCAGCCTGTGTTTTATCTCAAGCCCTGGATGCCGCTCACTGCAGCTGTAGTTGCTGTGGCCATAAATTGGCCTTGGAGTTTCAGCCTGGAATACAGCCTTTTTACGGTCATCCTGGAATGTAACCTTTTTAAGGTCATTGTCTATTGGTGAAGACATGAAAAGCCATATGTAAGAGGTTTCCCTGGGGGGACTGAGGACCAAGGTCTGACATTTTGAATTTAGTCTGAATGTTTGGTGCTGCTTGGGAAATAAAATGGGAGTTCAGCATGATCAAGTATGATGGGCAAGGGGGAGAGAGAGGAGGGGGCAGAATTGGGTAAACAGAGGAGGAGCTCACAGGGGTGTAGTCCTCTGAGAGTAACTGTGAGATGAGGAGGAGGAGGAAGAAGAAGGCAGGGGTGGGGGGAGAGAGAGGAGGGGGCCTCCGTGTGAGTTATGGCTAGAGAGGGGTGGAGGTACCTCATTTATTGAGTCTCAGAAACAAGAAAGGAGAGAGTCACCGTGGCAAGCTGATAAAGGAGGAGGACCCATAAAGTGAGCCAAAAGAATTTGGGAGGCCTTGTAGGGCATGCCCACATCTGGGCATAACATATTTACCCCCACTTGCTGTTTCAGCAGTAAAAGTTACATAAATCAGCTTTTTTGGCCTGAGAGGATTTTTTTTTTGATACTGGGGATCGAACTCATGACTGCAGGCTTGCAAGGCAGGGGCTTATGCCGCTGAGCTAGACCCCCGGCCCCCTGGGAGTTTATTTTAGCCCAAGTGTATCTAAGTGCAGCCCAGAGGAGTGGTTTTGTCTGGTGATGGTTGATTATTACCCATGTGTTCAAGTTAGAAAAGTGAGCCGGGGGTTAGAAGGGTTATGAGTCAACCGAGAATCGTCACCCTCCAGTGAGGCACAACCAGTAGCAGTAGTAGCATAGTCCCAAAAACGACTTCTCTGGTCTTCACCAGAGGAGGCATGGGAAAGTCCTGAAGGATGTAGAGGTCCCAGAAGGACATAGAGTAGTAGGGGGGTGTCCTGATGTGGCCATGATTTAGGACAGGCACCCCAAAGTAGAGTAGAGGGGAGGTTCACCTTGGACCTGACGAGATGAAGGCCAGTGTTGGATGTTGGCTAGAAACAGCAAGGCTGAGGGGTCCCTAGTCCGAGAAAAAGAGAGGGAGAGAGAGGGAGAGAGAGAGAGAGAGAGAGAGAGAGAGAATGAGGAGCAGAGAGGAAAGGTCCATAAGCCGGAGCAGGGCTCAGACTGGGGACAGACGTCCCAGGAGCCACACAGCCTCCAATGGCTGGAGTCAATGGCACCAACTGATGAGTGATTTGTACTCAATCTAGAGCAGTGCAGAATATTAAAAGAGAGGAGGCAAGTAGATAAGAGAGTTTAATGGTGGGGGGACACGGAAGGAGTCATCAGAGAGAAGGCTGAGGCGACTCCCTGCAGACAAAGGGCAGGTTCTGCCTAATAGAGGCTCTGATGGGGCTCGGGCTCTGGGGACTGATGTGAGCTGATTATTTCATGAGAGTGCAGAGGATTGGGTAAATCTTTACATGCCTGACCTTTGGGAGACTTTGGGAGGGAGAAGCTATAGGGGCTTCTGGGAAGAAGGAGGTGTGCATTATCATGGCATAACTTTGAACCATTGCCATGATGATTGTGCTGTCTCTCAGATGGGGGACCAACAGTAAGGTCTTTCCATTTTGGCTTTAACTGGTCTGTTGGTGTTTTCTCTCTCAAGTTTTCGCAAGCACTTGGTCTAGGGCAGACACTAGGTGATGTCCCTGGGCTGGGAGCTGGCAGGACTCACTTTTTGTACATGCAGACAGCCTGCTGTACTTGACCCAGACTGATGAGACATTGTAAGAGTCTCATAGTCTCTGGATCTATTACCACATCAGAGGATAGAAATGGCCTTTCATGTAACATTTCAAATGGGCCAAAACTTAGCCCAGTTTCGGGTGTGTTGTGAACCTTCGTGAGCATTACTGGCAGCAATCAGAGCCAGGACTCAGATGTCTCTTGGCAAAGTTTTGTCAGAGCTTGCTTTAGGATCTGGATGGCTCTATCTTTTCAGATGGTTGAGGCAGCCAAGTGAGATGAAGGTGGCGCCTTATTTTAAAAGCCTTTCCCAATCCCTGAGTTCCTTGGGAAGTAAAAGAAAGTCCACTGACACTCTGGAGAGACTGGGATAGTGTAAATTTGGGGACGATCTTTTTTTTAAGTAACACCTTGACTACCTCCGTAGCCTTTTCTGAACAGGCAGGAAAGGCTTTAATTTAGCCTGTAAAGCTGTCAATTAGGGCCCAAACCTGTTTAAATATTCTAAATAGTGACATGTGGGTAAAGTCTAGTTGTTAGTCCTCTCCAGAGTAAGTCCCTCTCCTCTGTACAGACTTTATTTTGTTTATTATTATTTTTTTTGGTACAGGTTATAATAAAGGAGGAAATTTGAGCTTGCCTGAGTTGCTGTGTACACAGAGTGGGGTTTGTAAACCTGCTGGATGGTTGTCATTAGTCCTAGTGCTGTGAAAACTTGAGTGACCATTTTTAACACAGCATCTTTTCCTGTATGGAAGGAATCATGAAATGTGTCCCTTGAGGAAGAACCACTTTGTTTTCAAAGTACCACCAGAGTCCCCTTTTAATTTTCCCCTGTCCCTCCTGAAGCCCATTTATTTTTCTTAGGTACATTGACTGGTTTTAATGGTTTCCCAGGAACTGGGAATAAGGGGGCTGTACCAGTTATTCTTTTTGTTTTCCTATCAACCTTTTGATTTCCCAAGGAGACTTAAAATATGTCTTTCTTGTGTCTTTTACAGTGCAAATGTGACCTGTTTGGGAAGACAGACTGCCTCTAGCAGTTGTAGAATTTTCTTTCTGTATTTTATAGATGGATTTTTTGCTTCATTAATTAGTAAGCTTCTTCTCCTTCTCCTGTCCTTCTCCTTCTTTTTTGATTATTGTTCCTGAGGGAAGAGGTTTAGTTTTAATGACCTGACAACTGCATAATTTGCCTTTGATACCCTTGGACGAAGCTATTTCCTTCAGTGAGCCACACCTTCAGGATCTTGGCAGAGTAGCTCACTGATGCCTTGCCTGCTAGTATAGTTCTGGGAGATTACTTATTTATAAGAGTGGCTAGCTTTTGAGCAGAGGAGAAATAAAGAAACTCTAATTAGGGTTCATCTTGACCCCTATTATGGCTATAGTTTAGGAGGAGTTTTTAGAGAAGGAAATCAAAACAGAATGAAGTAATTGAACTGATTTATCTGTGACACCCAGGGTACCCAGGGTTCCACAGAGAAGATGGTGATGTTTGTGGACAGGGGCCTTGTAGGTTTTCCTGGGTCTTTTTAGTAAATGAAAATTTTGGTTGGCCCAGCCCTTCTCTGTGAGCAAAGGCAGTTAGACCTCTAGTGCCACGAATCAGGTGCTATAACTGTCTCACTTATGGAGAATGGGCCTTGGTGGAGGCTTGGTGCAATCTCTTGCCCAATGTCTAGGTATTTTTTGCATTTTAAACAGGAACTCTTTTCTTAGTTGTCCTAATTTTCTTCTCCTTCTCCTTCTCCTCCTTCTAGATAACCTGGGAAGGTAAGGTATTACTAATTTTTTTTTTTTTTTTGGTACCAGGGTTTGAACTCCTGACCTCACACTTGCCAGGCAGGTGCTTGTGCCACTGAACTAAACCCCAGCCCTAAGGTATTACCAATCGTAACAGCAATAATCTTAGCTTTTTTAGGGGGGCGGAGGGCGATTTCTCTTCTGGATTCTGATTGTTGAACGTGGAAAAAGCTATGGCCAGCAACTGGGGCATAGGTGATTGAGGGTCTCACTGAAGATTTTATAGTTTATGCCAAATGTCTGGGACAGTAAACTAGAATATTATCTTATTTAAAGGCAAACAGAAACTGAGAGTTTGGATATAAGGAGGTAGAGAAAAATGCGTCTTTTAAATCTGAGATTGAGAACCAATTATTGTCCCCTGGAATTGGGAAAGAATTATACATGGGCCTGCCACTAGACAATGGATTGGAGTAATAGCCTTCTTAATGAGGCAGTAGTCTTATGCCATCTCATACTGTCTCGATCAGCATGTTTATGAAAGACTCAATATACCTCTTTGTCTCCCTGGTAAGAGCAGCTAGCATAGAAGACAGTCCTTGCTGAATATTATACCTCCAGTTTGGTTCTGGTAAGGGGAGAATAGCCTCTCCAGAGTGGTTTCTTTGCTTTATTTTATTTTTTGAGACAGGATCTCACTATGTAGCTCAGGCTGACCTTGAACTCATAGCCACCCTCCTAACCCTACCTGTACTGTACTGGGATTGCAGGCTTACACCACCATACACAGCCTTTTTTTTTTTTTTTTTTTTTTTCCGTAAGCATATTGTTTATCTACATACCTCCTGGACGTTTGTGTTCTTTGTCTTTTATCTGCGGTATAGCAAGTGTCCAAGATGAATTGAATACCCCAGCATGATAAATCAAAAGCGAGGGTCAAAGTTAGCAAACTTAATAAGGTCTTCTAACAGTTGACCTAGTTGGTTTTCTTGTCTTTTCTTTTTTTCTTTTTTTTGAGGGGTGGGTTGTTTGTTTTTGAGACCAGGTCTCACTATGCAGTTCAGCTGGCTTTTCGCTCTCTTTGTAACTCAGGCTGGCCTTGAACTCACAGCAGCCCTCCCACCTCAGCCTCCCGAGTGCTGTGATTACAGGCATGTGCCACCACATCCAGCTTGGTCTAGTTGTTTTTCCACACGGCTGGACATCTGCAACTGAAAAAGGGACCTGTACTTGAGATTTGGCCTTTTTTGTTCGTTTGTTTTTTCCCCCTGGGTCATCTTTTAGGGGCAGGACAAGTTATGAGCCAGAGCAGTAGGAAGTGTCACTTCAGATTTGCCCTGTGGGGCTTAAAACTGTCAGTGTGTACCCAGAGGGACCTAGGCTGCTGAGGGTACTGCCAAGGGAGCTGAGTAATATTGGTTTGGGGAGGGGGGTTATTAGCTTCTAACCAAGTCTCCTTGTCATCTGGAGAGTATAGACCTAATTTATGGACTGAGGAATATGGGGAGGGGGGTTGAGGAGGCAGTGTGGTTATCCTCCCTAAATAGATCAGTGAGACTGAGATTCCCCTGACAGACAAATGGGGGCCTTAGACATTTTTTGGCCCCTAAGACATTTTTTGGCACACTAAGCACCCTAGTTTTTGAGCTTTTTTAAAAGAGTCACACAAGCTTGAATATAAGGCATCTTACTTGACCTTTTATGTTTCAAGCAGAAGTCTCATCATTTTACCCCATGTCTATTTTTTGCCACCTTCCAGTTTGTATTGAACCCAGACCAATATTGCAATAGTAGATAAGCTATTTTTATTTGAAATTGTCAGGATCAAATCTGTCTCTTTTATTAAGCACATGGCCAAGTGGTAAAGTTGGCAGAATTTGTGTGGTGATGAAATCTAATAGGTTTCCCATTTGTGGTCTTTGAGGGGCCAGGAGTCTTCAACAATCTCCAATCACCCCCCCCCCCATCTCTGGGTCCCTCACCTCTACTCAGATGAGAAACAGGGAAGTGAGGTGAGGCTGACTCAGAGCCAAAAGCCCTCAGCAGAGAATAAAGAACTCAGGTCCCACGCAAAGAGGCCAGGTCAGAAGTGAAAGGGATGAGAGGCAAAAATTTATTTATAAGGCCTCAAATGCAAGGACCAGCAGCCAAGCAACGAGACACCCTAAAAGGCAGGAGGAATTTAACCAATTTTCCAAGGTGGGACCTGGGGTCTGCTCATACTTACATAGGGGTGAACTGATACCTAAAAATAACTGACTGGTGAATTCTAAGTCAATCTAGGTCTTAGCCTTTGCTTCTGGATTGGGGAAAGGTCAGGGGGCAAAGGGGCACATAGGGAGTAAATGTAATAATTTTACAAGAGCCAGCTTCCTCATGTACGTAGCACACAGTAAGCTTGTGGTAACTACACAACTGTCAGCCACCCAGGTTGTATCCTGTATCATCCCTCTCTACATCCTCCTCTAACTATCCCTATATAGGATGGGTACAGAAAAGCAGACGGGAAAACCTGTGCTCCTTAAGGTAGCATCTCACACAGAAGGAAGAGACCTGATGTTTGTCTATAAGATGCCTTCTGTAAGGCTTTCACACATCTTTGTGGAACCTTAGGGCGATACCAATATCAAAAGCACAGGGGAAAACCCCCTGAGGGCTTTTGTCTCTATAATGGGGACCCATTAATTTCTTGGGAATAAAGGGACTGAGCCATTTATTGGCCTGCTTAATCCTTTAATGCCCATGAGGTAATGGTAGAACTTTTCAAGCAAGGCTTTTTTAACCACTTAGTTGAATTCCCTAGATGGCCCAACTTAATGTTTATTTTAAGCCCCTTGATGGCTTAGCTGGTGTTTTAAGTCTCTCACTCTCGTTCTCGCTCTCTTTTGTGGGTACCAAGATTCAGACCCAGGTCAAGTCTGTTGCCTGTTCAACCACAGTGAAACACATGGGAAAAACATCTCTTGTATTTACTCTGATGGAAAAAGTACTAAGAACAGGGATGGCTCTGTTTTTATATACTCACAGTCCCTGTGATTAACTTTTAAATGTTAAATATGTTTTGTTCAGGCCTCAGGCATAGGCTTTTAATTTATCATCATTTAAAAATGGAGACACAAAAGGTAGGTGTCACTGGCCTCAGGCAGGCTCCCGGAGTGGGAGACCAGAGTCGATTAGCTGAGGCACACAGTTGGCTCTAGTGCCTTTTGCCTCTTGCAGGCAAACCAGTGGACAAGTTTTCTCTTGTGTCCACATTTCCCCTGGAGGTACAATAAGATGGTTCCACCTCTACAGGACAGCTCTTGTGTGTT
Source organism: Dolichotis patagonum (assembly GCA_004027295.1). Classification (NCBI taxonomy): domain Eukaryota; kingdom Metazoa; phylum Chordata; class Mammalia; order Rodentia; family Caviidae; genus Dolichotis; species Dolichotis patagonum. The sequence continues at coordinate 21,900 of PVJX010014399.1, forward strand.
GCCTGTGGGACCACACCTGCCCCCCCATGCCTACATTTTTCTCGGGACTGCGACTGTAGTCTTCTGGCCTTTGCCAAAGGTTTCCTGGGTTTCTAAAGGGTTGGTACACAGATTTTGTATGAATGTGTGCAGGAAGGAAGAAAAAGATTCTTCTCTGATTTTCCATAAGCCTATATGCTCTCTGAAATCAGATGCTTAGCTTGTAAGGCCAGTTATTAAATAAAAATGAGAAAGAGAGAGAGAGCAGCTGGTGGTGCGTGCCCACGTAAAAGTTAGGCAAGATAAGATGGCTGCTGACCACATGGCAAGTAACATGGTTGCATGCTGGCCTAACACATAAACAGAGGAAAAGAAATTTATAAACTGGAGTAAGTGGAGACTGGGTCTTTCTTTTTAATGGTAACAAAATACAGAACAAACAAATGCACAGACAGCAAGGCATACTCACAGAGTGAATGCAAGTAGCTAGAAAGAAAAACAAAATTCTAATTCCCTTCACCCTATTTCCCACAACTAGAAAAGCAGCAAGCAGTTTCCTGTCTGCCTTGAAAAGAGTCCCTTGAATTCCTGGCCTATGTAACAGAATGAGGGAGAGAAGGAGAAAACAAATCTCTCGGCACTTTTTTAGAGAGAAACAAAAAATGTGCCCATATGGGCCTTACCTTGTCTCCTGCTACCTCAGCTTACTCTTGAGACTGGCTATGCCAAAAATGTTCTAAAAAGTGTTGTCTTCTGGCTGGCTTGCCAAAAATGACATGGTAGGTTTGTTGTTTTTTTTAGAAATAGCTTGCCAATTAAATGTATTCCAGGTCTTTTTTTTTTTTTTCACACAAAGAATTGGATGACACAAGCTAAAAACAGTGCCAAAAGTTTAATTGAAAAGTGAGGGGTGAAGGTGTAAGGGGAAAAAAAAAACTGGCTCCGCAGAGCAAACTTGGGCTGAACAAGAGAGAAAAAGAGTAAAAATAAAAGCACACTCTATCTAAAGGACACAGAGTGGGCTATCATGAAGAGTCTCCATAATGGGTTTCTTATGTCATCTGGGTCCTTGTATGCTGTCTACATCTCATAGGAACTCATGAGAAGTTCCACATATATGGTCTTGGGAATTATTTGGTGCTGTCCTTGTGTTGCAGGTAGCTGAGTTAGTTAAAAATATTATAGGCAGTCAGACAGGGCTGAGTCCTCAAAGAAACCAGTGTAGAAGTTCAGATACCTTGCAGGCCTTGAAAGAGACAAACACTTCCTGCTGTGGGCCAGATCTCAAGACAAAAGGCAGAGCAAATACAACCATATCCTAAGGATCCACAGTCCAAATACTTCTCTATCCCCCTGAGGAAGTCAGCAGTCAGCATCCCAGCCCCCTATAGGAAGAGTCACTGCTGTTAAGCATGACCGCTTACTACATGACTCCCTCCCCCCATTTGTTCCTAATTTAATAAATGTTACTTGAGCAATTAATCTTATTGGTTGACCACAGTTCTGTCACACTTTATGCCCACCTTGTGAGTTCCCATTTTTCCCCATCTTTGACCCATCTCACCTCATGATTTTACTCTATAAAAGTCCCTAGAAAAGACAGAGTCCCTGGCAATCCACTGAGGATCTCTTCTGCCCCTCAGACAGAAGCTTTTATTTCTCTCTGCTCTTAACCTCTGTTGTTCCTAAAATTCATTCTTCAATTTTAGAGAACACGAACTCATACTAGACATATAGTGGGTTGAGAGTTTCATTCCCCTATATCACTTGGATCTTGTAATTGACAGGTTCTGCTTATGTTTCCAACCAGTTTTGCCAGACACTACCTGTTCTATTACTATTGTCTTTTGACATTTAATGTACTGTATTTATTGTGTTTAGATGTTTTAGGGGGTATTTCCACAACCTAGGAGTATTAATTTGGTGTTAATAAATGGAAAAATGAATTTGTAATTTTGGGGCTCCAGAAACAATTATTTGTCTGCCATTATTTCTTTTTGCTTTTTTTTTTTTTTTAACTTTTTGATACAGAGTCTCACTATATAGTCCCAATTGGCCTTGAATTCACTATGTAGCCTAGGTTGGCTGTGAATTCATGGTGATCTTCCTGCCTCACAAGTGCTGGGATTATTGGCATGTGCCACCATGTCCAACTTCTGTTGTTATGGAAAAATATGTTCAGTTCTTGAACTTTCCTGTGTTCAAACATGGAAAGTTTGGGATGAATTGAGTTCAACAACTGAGGTATCACTAAACCTGCATTATGGGGTAACTGAAACTCCTAAAGTGCTACCCAAGGAGAAAATTACAATACCAGTTAAAGATTTTTCTTTTGAGAGGCTGGGAAGATGGTAGATCAATGAGCAGCAAAGTAAAAAGCCTGTCTGAAAGAAACAGCTCAGATGCTGGAATATAGCATCCTGGAGAAGACCAGACAGAAAGAGATGGATCCTCGACCCAGGAAGAAACTAAAGTGAAAAAAAAAAAAAAGAAAGAAAAGAAAAACATGGACAGAAGGCTGTAGCCAGATGTGCTGTCACTGGAGATGGTCCCACTGTATGTGAAACACCACTGGAATCCGAAAACACACGGTCATGGAGAAGTTGGAGGTTGGCAAGCCCAAGGGACTCAGTGGGAGGATGTGGTTGCAGAGGGGAGCAGTGGACCAGAGATGTGCACTGGCTTGTGGTGAGTGTGGGGAACTCAGTCCTCCCGTGGGAGTGGGTGATTGGCCAGGCACCATTTTGGAGTCAGGCAAGATAAGCCCGGAACCAGAACTGCAGCCGGCCTCATTCAGCCACTCCTAGCACAGAGCAGATTGGTGAGAATTGCTTGGACTGACTGCATGACCCAATAGCCAAGGATGAGGTTTCCCTAAAGCTATCCCTAATCGGCCTCTCTGAGAGACACACACTAACATGATGAAGACTCCTAGTGGCTGACCAGCTCAAAAGGGAGAAGCCAGCCTGCCCCACCCCTGTTTGTATTCCAGTGGTCACCAGCAGACTGGGGGGGGGCAGCAATCCCTAGCCAGCATGCTTCAGAGTAATTTTAACCAATACAGGAAGTGTCAGGGACCCCCACCATCCACTTGTCTGGAAGAAACCAGAAACATGACAACAGGAAGAAACAAAAGGCAGTCTCCAGCCTCCAACCCAAACAGTACTGGCCTGGAGAGGTAAATACAGAAGAGATCAGGGATTGCACACCTGTGGTTTCTAAAGAAGCAGCATCTTACATAAAGATATATCTTCGTGAAATTATAAAAGAACTTAAACAGAAATACTAATACAAGTAAAAGAAGATATAAGAAAAATAATAAAAGAAATGCTAAGCACCTCTCAAGAAGACATAGATGGAAGAATGGAGGAGCATGGAAAAAGGAGGGACACCTTCGATGAAGAATATAAAAAAAAAATCTAGAATACATGAAACAGATTCAAAGAGATTACCAGGAAATTAAAAACCCCATTGAAAGCTGACAAAACTGCTTGAAAGAAACCTAAGATAGACTATCAAACCTTGAAAACATGTTTGCAAATTGTGATCATGAAAGGAAAGATCTCTTAAAAATAACAAGGAACCAAGAAGTAACAATACAAAGGCTAGAAGATGACAAGAGGATCTATATAACTTAAGAATAAAAAATGTGAGTGAAGAAGCAGGGGTAAACACAAATGGAATACAAAAGTTATTTACAGAAATAATTAAAGAAAACTTCCCAAGCATAGGAAAAGGAAATTATATTCAGATATATGAGGCATACAGAACTCCAGCCAGCTATATCCAAAATAAATCTATACCCAGACATGTAATAATCAAGATCCCAGAAATCCAACACAAGAACAGAATATTAAAAGCTGTCAGAGAAAGGAAACAGATCACCTATAAAGGGGAACCTATCAGAATCACAACAGACTTCTTGACACAAACCATCAAAGAAGAGCTTAGAGCAAAGTATTCCAAGCCCTGGAAGAAAATAACCTCCAACCCAGATTGATGTACCCTGCAAAACTACCTCTCAAAATTAATGGAGAAACAAGATGTTTCCACGAGAAAGAGGAACTGGGGGAGTTCATGACCACCAATTTAACCCTACAAAAAATACTGAAGGACATACTAGAGAGATAGAAAAAAGACCATGGCTTCAGGAACAGCAGCAGAGGGGGCTCACTGAATGGGGCAGACATTGGAATGAAGGGGGAAAGTAGACAACCAACAGCAGAAAAATAGCATGACAGAGATGAGGCAGAGAACGTGGGCCAAAATCGCTAACATGGATGGCCTCGATACACCAATAAAAAGAAACACAGGCAGAGTGGATCAGGAGATAGGGTCCATCAAGATGCTCTATATAAGAAATATAATTGACCTGAAAAAGGTTTATGGACTGAAAGTCAAAGATGAGAAAATAATGTTCCATGTGACAGGAAACTAGAAAAAAGTGGGGGAAGCTTGCCCATCAGCTGCAGATTGGTTGGAAAGACATAACACTTTTATGCAATGGAGATCTGCTCAACTATAAGGAAGGAAAACCTTGAGGGTCTTGTAGGTAAAGGAATACAACTTGAGATCAAGCTCAGGGGTAAAAAGGTTCAGAACCACTAAGGTAAACAGCGGGTTACCTCCTGTCTTAGTTGCTTTTTACTCATCACTGAGACAAAATACCTGAAGCCCAAAGTTGGGAAAGGGAAGGTTTATTTCTTACAGTTTTTGGAGGTTTCAGTCCATACTCAGTTGGCTCCAAGGCAGGGTGGCATGGCGGGGTTGCAGTTCATGGAGGCTGCAAACAGCAAGCCGAAACCTGCAAGAGAGAGAGAGACACGCCTTCTGCCTGCCATTACATCACATCCTGGCTCCACCCCTAGGCCTGTGTAGCACTCACACCCCCAATCCAAGCACTAGACAATGAACCAATCACAAATGCCCAATGCAAATACATGAGGCCTGGGGGCCTCCGAAATAAACCATGACACCTCCCTAATCTAAAAACTAAAGGAATTAGTGGAATACAAAATGTACATTGCACCCTGTGAAAGTGAAAGATGAAGAATTGTCTAAAAAGGGAAGGCAGAGGACATTGTTAATCTTGTATCATGATTTGGAACCCATATTGTTTTCATCACTCTGTTTAGTTTGCTTATATTCTGTTCCAATTTGTCTACTTGTACTAGATTTGAGCCCATGGACAGCTATTCCAAAGATAGCAGGATATACAATGATAACCATTTTTAACTTCCTATTAACTTAATTTGAAGCCCTATATTGCTTTCACTGTCTTGTTTTGACTGATTTTATTTGAATATGTTTTGTTTGATAGTATCAAGTCTGTGAGTATAGGCAACTACTTTGAAGACAATAAGATTCACTAAGATTCCCATTCTGGTTTGACTATTACCTTCTTTTGAAGTCCTATGTCTCCAAGGTTTTGTTTTTATTGATTTTTGTTCTATACTGTTATGTTCAATTTTATTATGCCTGATGATATGGGCAATTCTATTGAAGATAACAAGAGACATCATGGTAACCATTGTAGACCATCTTGTATTTTGATTTTTTAAAATTTTTTTTATTGATTTGAAGGTAGTAAAATACAACAAAACAAGACAGAACAAAGCAAATTGAGACAGTGTAATGAAACTGGTACAGAACTTCACAGCAGTTTACTGGGATAACAGTAATAGGTACCATAATATATCTCATTATTTTCACAATAGTTGTTTTTTCAATCAGGTATAGAAAAATCAAAGGGAATACAGAACATTATAGAACCCATATAAACAGAATATAGAATAGAGCAATACCATCAATCAGGACAAAGCAAAACTGTGATAAAAAATATTTGCCCTCAAAGAGATGGTAGAAGGAAATCCCCCTTATTTGCCACACTACATATGGTCAACCTCCCAAGAGATGCTCACACTTATGGCTCCCATTTGCTAATGAGGGGGGATGGAGAGATGGGGAGGGATGGGATATTTGACTCTCAGCCCGTGTGCCGGTAGGCTCACAACCGCTTAGCAGGGCGGCGAGCTGATTGCTTGGTTTCCCAGTGCCCTAAGTTCCAACATGGCGCAGATCTTGGAAGATGCTGCTGGTTCTCACCCTGGTACAGCTGCGACTTGCCAGGCCACAGCCGCTTCTGTATTTTGATTTTAAGTTTTGTACTATGTCCATCCTTTTGTTTTGACTGACTCCATTTTTCTTCTCATTTGGGTTTATTCTCTTCAAAATAAAAATTTTTAAAAAGATTTTTCTTTCATTTTATTTATTTTTTTAGGTGCTAGGCATTGATCCCTGGGTTTTGACACTGAGCTCTACCCCCAACACCTTGCCCTTTAAAAAAAAAATTTGAGACAAGATCTTGTTCAATTGTCCAGGCTGGGCTCCTATTTTTCAATCCTCCTCCAACTTTCCAAGTAGCTGGGACCACAGGTGTGCACTACAACACTTCACTTAAAGATCTTAATTGGCTTAGTTTTCATTCCAAAATCAGGCAATACCTCATTTGCTAACATACATGTGTATTCTCATGGGCTGAGCAGAAGAGATTGGTTTTACAGACAGAAGGGCTGAAGAAATCAGATACAAAGACCGAAAGATTGTTCATTTTAAAGTTACTTTCTTTGTAAGACAGAGACAGGTAGAACAATAGAACAATAGCTGACTGGTTAATATCAGCTTACATACTGTTTGTGTAAGGTTTAAGGCAGGAGGGAAGCCAACTGAATGTTTTCTTTTGGAAAGGGCAGTGAGCAGAAGTTGGTGTGGAGGAGGAACCCAGGGGCCACGTGGTAAGAAGACTGCTAAATGGGCTTCAGCCCCTCAGAATGATCTGTTTCCTATCCCCCAAAGTTTTACCTTTCTCAAGATGTCATATAAATGGAATCATAAAGTATATCTCTGTGAGTGAGTCTGGCTTGTTTTATTTAGGATAATGCTTTTGAGATTTGTCCATATTGTTGTATGCATTATGATTTTAGACCTTAAAACTCAAAAACAAAACAAAACTTTTGAGGATATAGAGAATCGTCAAAACTTTCTCATAAAAATATTTAAGAATGGACTCAAGAGAATGTATAATCCCCAAATTTTGTTTTTAAAAAGTCTTATACATTTAAAGGCTTTGTTTTTTTATGAAAGCTTAAGTCATCATAACATGTGCAAGACCTTTGGTATCACATACACACATGCATGTGCCCATCGTCAGACACTGTTCCCTCAATGAGGCATGGAGAAGACAACCACTTCAGGATTTTGGAATTAAGAATGCTAATTCTATAGCCAGGCTTGGTGGCTCAGGACCTACACTTGCAGTACTTGGGAGGCTGAGGCAGGAGGATCACTGCAAGTTCAAGGCCAGACTCGGCTCCAAAGTGAGTTCAAGGCTTGTCTGAACTACACAGTGAGACACTGTCTCAAAAAAAAAATAAGGATGTTAGTTGTGATTCAGGAAGAGAAAAATGAATCTCTTCAAATAAGCCATCAAAATCTACCCTAGGTGGCTACGGGTATGAATCAGGAGATTAGCGGTATGGCATATGCCAAGCATGTACAAAGCCCTGGTTCAATTCCCAGTACCAAAAACAAACAAACAAGCAAAATAACAACCACAAAAACCACCTAAGAATCATACCTAGGGTCTTAGCTTACTGGAAATGGTAACCATGGTCCAGAATTTTGTTTGAAAATGATCACCTAAGTGCCTTAAGGCCAGAAGGAACTGTTCAGCTATGACCATGATTTTGTTTGCTCTGGAAAGGATGAGTACAGTCATTCACTGTGTGGTACTTTTCAAGAAATGTGTCATTGGTCAATTGCCTCACTGGGTGAAGATCATGGAGTGTATTTACGCTCTCAGATGGCTTTGGCATAGCTGGAATTTGTGCCTCTCAGGGCAGTGCTTCAATTTGCTGCCCTCCAACATATTTGAACATGCAGTGCATATTTGGCCGCTAGAGTTTCTGCCAAAAAATGTGCTGCCTGGGGCAGACTGCCCCCACCCCACCCCACCCCAGCCCACTCCCAGCCACTGGATATCACTAGGCTGGATAGTCTCACAGGGCCATCATCATGTATGTTGTCCATCTCTGATGGAAAGCTTGTCATGTGCAAGCTGAATGTATTATAGAGAACTGCACGAACAAGAACCATGAAAGCTAAGGCATATTAAGAAATTTTCAGGAAATGCTGGTGTGGTGGCACATGTCTGTAATTACAGCACTCTGGGAGCCTCAAGCAGGAGGATCACAACTTCTATCCCAGTCTGGGCCACTTAGTGATTTAGTGAGACCTTGTCTCAAGATAATGAAGGGCCAGGAAGATAACTCAGGGCAAAGAGCTGGGTTAAGGTTCAGTATCATAATTAATTAATTAATTAATTAATTTTAGGAAACAAGAAAGGAGCATCCTGAGATGGCCTTTCCTCCCTTCATAGGCTGAAGAACAGATAGGAGGAAGAAGAGGTAGAGGCTGGAATGCTCCCCAAATAACAGAAGATAGGTTGTATGGGTCCCAGCTCACATCCAAGCTAGACATTCTCCCACTTAGCTGCTGAAAGGGTGCATGCTGTCCATTCTCTTTTCCTTCTATGGGACCTAGAGATTCAAGGGCTGATCATGACTCTGAGGATGAGAGAGGTTTGGCTAGATATTCAAGCTAGAAAATCAGTATATCCTTCTGTTTACAGCTAACATTGAAAAATGGCTTTAAATCACCACCAACTAGTAACCTACCAGAATCCCAAAGAGAATAGAAAGATTACCCAAAGCTGTGGCTCTACGAAGTGGAAAATACCTGTGCACACCCTGGTTCTGAGATCCAAGGCCAGCTACAGTCCATGAGGTAGCCAGGCCTGTGGCTGGAAGGAGTACACTCCCAGCGCTTTGGCAGAAGCCAGAACAAGGACCGGCCCAGCATTCTCTAAAGTCCAGCTGCCATTTTACTGTCAGCTTCCACTTCATGTTAAGAGCAAGAAATTCTGCACACTGCTTACCCTGGATACCCTGGTTACTCTAACAGTCCTTTGCTATAGGGATAATGTGTCACACTGGGGAAAAGGACATGAACAAACCCCAAGCTCAGGGGCTAGAAATACAATCTCTGCTTACATGTAATTTTATAACAGCTTGTCATGTGTCGTCTTGCACTCCTCACAATGCTCCCCTTAATTTCTCATTCAGTTAAATACTTGTTGAATGCCTACTATGTATAAGACTTTATTGGGGGAGGGCAAGTATATACATTAATCCATTTTGTCCTCATCACTTAAAAAACCCTAGCTCTATCAATAACTGGATTTAGAAAGTACAAATCACAATGATCTGTTCAACAGACCATTCCATAATTTCTCTAAGAATTATTCAATGAGCCAGGTGTAGTAGTACATGCCTGTAATCCCAGCACTCAGGAGGCTGAGATAGGAGGATCTCTACAAGTTTAAAACCAGCCTGGGCTACAGAGTGAGTTCAAGGCCAGCCTGAATTGCATAGTGAAGCCCTGTCAAGAAAGAGAGAGAGAGAGAGAGAGAGAGAGAGAGAGAGAGAGTCATTATTGTGAGCTGAAAGAAAATGTATATATATATAGTTATAGTTATAGTTATAGTTATAGTTATAGTTATAGTTATAGTTATACTACTGATTTTTCTGAGTTCACTGAAGAGAAAGGTTTGTGCTGGTGTTGTTCAGACAATTGAATGCAGATGTCTTGTGCTCTGGGTGAATGATTTGAGGATGACAATTTGCAGTGTATGTACCATTGTTGCCCCCTGATTGATGTGTTTTGAAAGTTTGTTTCAGTTTTTTTCTTTTTCTTCTTGAAATAAAATGGATTTTAAAGAAGAGAGGAAGAGAGAGTCACCAAAGATTTAAGAGTCTAGATACTGTTATTGTCCTAGTCACTTTTTTTGTCACTGACACATAATACACAACACCCACAATTTGAAGTAAGAAGTTTACTTTGGCTTAGTTTATAGAGGCTTCAGTCCATAGTCAGCTGGCTCCAAAGCAGGGCGGCATGGCAAAAGGGCACGGCAGAGGAGAAGCTGCTTCTAGTATGACAACCAGGTAGCAGAGGGAGAGTCAATGGAGGCCGGGAAGGGAGGTAAACCCTTCCAGCTCCTTCCCCCAACAACTTCCAGACCCTATGTCCCAACAGCAAGCAGCTATGCTGCTCCCAGATCCAGCCACATCCCCAAACCCCACCTTTGGTCATGTGAGTTTTGGGGAGGGGACATCTGGACCTAAACCATAGCATCCATGCACTGGAGTAGGCTGAGGGGATAAACAAAGGAATATGCCATTTGTTAAAGGACAAAATAACACCAATTTTGTTTAGAGATCTTAATTGTCTTTATTTTTTATTCTAGAAGCAGGCAACTCTTCATTCTATAAAGCAGAGTAAGTGTCCTAATGGGCCAGCCATGTGTGCCTGTAATCCCAGCCCTCAGGAGGGTGAGGCAGGAGGATCACTGTGAGTTCAAGATCAGCATGAACACAGGTCCTGTCTCAAACTGCTTCCAAAATAAGTGTCTGAATGGGCCAAAGAAAAGAGGTTAGTTTTATAGACAGAGAAGGGCTAAAAACATAGAGACATATCAAGCATTACAAAGCACCCCATTTATATATATATATATATATATATATATATATATATAAAATTTTTATGCTTTTGTGCATCAATTAACAATTTAAGATGGGTGTAGTGGCGCATACCTGTAATTCCAGCATTCAGGGGGCTGAGGCAGGAGGATCACCATGCGTTTGAGGCCTACCTAGGCTACAAAGTGAGTTCAAGGACAACCTGAACTGCATAGTGAAACCTTGTCTCAAAAAATAAATAAAATAAATTTTTCTGCTAACAAGCCAATCTGATCCTTTTTTTCCCCTTTTTTTTTTGGGTACTGGGGATTGGACTCATGACCTTACACTTGCCAGGCAGGCGCTTAAGCCACTGAGCTAAATCCCTAGCCCAATAAAATAAATTTTTAAAAATTTAAAATTAAAGTGAAAAAAGTCAGAAACAAAGAACAAAAAATGTCTTTCTTTGTAAAGTGAGGACAGAGGCACAGAATGGAAAAACAATTGATTGGTTAACATCAGATTAATTCATATTACTTTTGTAAGGATTAAAGGATGTAAAGATTAAAGTAGAGACAAGTTCTCACTAAGTTGCCCAGGTGGGACTTGGACTTGCAGTCTTTTTGCCTCAGCCTTCTCAAGCACTGGGATTACAGGCATGCACCACTGTGCTCAACCTAAATAAATTACTGACATAAGAATACTATTCTGTCTTTCTTATCTCCTTAATTGCCAAAAAGTTCAAAGCCAAAGGATGTTCAGTGATAGTTACTACACTGTCTGCTGCAGCTGGACCTTACTTTATATTTCTATTTATATATATCATTATTATTTATTTATTTATTTATTTTTTAGTACTGGGGATCGAACTCATGACTTTGTGTTTGCCACTTGTGACACTGAACTAATTCCCCAGCCCTTATTTTATGTTTTTTACATAAAGTTATTGTATTAGAGTTCTCTAGAGAAACAGAATCTATAAAGAGGTATGTAAATTATGCAAGGAAATTTCTTACGTAGGCTTACAGGATCGGAGACAGGCGAGTTCACAATGGCTGTCTGTAGGGTCAGAGGCAGAATATCCCACAATGGCTTTCTGCATGGTTAGATGATTCCGTAGCTGCTCAGCCCAAGAAGATGGAAGCCACAGAAGAAGAAGGATCAGGATGCAGCTCTGGTCCAAGTTTGAAGACCTGGAAACTCACTGTAGAGTTGCTGTGCAAGTCTGCACTGGGAGGCTGGAGGCTGGAGACTGATGTCCAAGGGTGATGATAAAGACTGGGGCTCTTCCAAAATGGGCGCACTTCCCTCTTCTTTCCCTGTTTAGCCCGTCCAGGGTATAACTCTCCTGGATGGTGCTGCTCATATCCAGGTTGGGTTTTCCACCCCTGGCTTTGCTGGCCTACAGGTCAGTTGTTCACAGCCACACCCAGTACGTACCTCACTAATTTGTTAGGTGGTTCACAATCCATTCAAATTGACACATCATGATTACTGCTCACGATCAACTCTTTGTCACTTGACAACTGGACATGTCTTCTTAAACTATACTTACCCACCAAATGCAATAACAAGCTTATAAATATGCCTAACATGATATACCTACCCTGTAACAAATGGAAACACACTGATTCCCTTCCCAGAATAGAAGGCAAAGTTTTTCTTTGAGTGAAGTCTCCTGATATTTTTTAATTTAAATATTATAATATAGATTTAATAATTCTTAAGTATCAGCATATTAAGTCAACAGCATTACATTACAAAGAAAGAAAACAAAGATACCTGTTTAACATGTGTGTATATATGCACAAACACAAACATGAGCTGGGTGTGGTGGTGCAGTTCCACAATCCCAGCTCTTGGGAGGCTGAGGCAGGAGAATCACTATGTTTTCAAGGCCAGCCTGGACTATATTGTTGTGGGAGCATTGGCCAGAAGTATGTATGAGATGGATGTGTAGAGATAAAGGGATCTTTAGAGAAACATCCCAGACCTTCCAGAATGCGTACTTAAAGACTAAAGAATATCCTACAGGGTAACAGTCTAAGTAAGATCAAAATACTTTATTTTAAGAAACATATGCTTTGGTCTTTGTCCTCCCAATTCTCTGACTAATTGCTTAGATTAGCTCTAAAGTCTATCATGTAGCTGGTCACACTGTTCTCTCGCTGCCCCTCAACACAGATCCCTGGACAGATGCTTCTCCTTTGTTCTTTATCTTTGCTTCCTGGACCTATCAATGAAAAGTCACAGAAGCTTCAGATCTCGGCTATTTCTGGAAACTTTCTCAAGCTGATATTGTCCTTACAGAGTGGTCTCTCTTGGTCGCTCAGTTTTCTAATGAAAATCTTATCTGAGTAATTTTTCATCCTCTGTGCTGCCACAGTTGCACACAGCAACACATTAAACACGTACACGTGTGCACACACACAAATAAGAAAAAAATACTCATGACAATTAAAACCCTGTTTCTGTATTTGGTTGTGCCGTTGTAATTGTTATTTATAACTACCGTCTACCACCCATTCTGCATTTCCTTGACTGTCACCAACCACACCAGCAGGACTTGGTTGTTACCTGGTGGGGTGACTCTACCCTTCATCCCAAAGGTTCTGAGCCATCTGTCATCCTGCCTAGGCTAGGTTGTTGTAGTTCTCCACTGACTTCAGTAACAGTATATAGTAATAGTAGGAGACACGCTAAGGGACATCCTGCACTCAACACATTTTCCCCCTTACTTCCCTGATAGAGTAGTTGTCCAAATTTCCCCTTGGTAATATGGATTGATCACCCCTCCAACACCCTAACTCTCCTTTCAGCTTGTTAACCCAGAGGCATGAGAATGCCAAAATGGCCAGCAGGAAATTCTAGTTCTAGTTGAATGTGTCTTATCCCTTCTGGAACTAAAACATCTAGGCCATGAGAAAAGGAAACAAAAAGTTTGTTTCGCCAGGGTGAGTGGTAGGATTTCGATTTTCACCCCTGAGTCCTGAACCCATGAATCCTGGCTAAGGGAGAAACTTACCATATATTGGACGCTGATGCGGAGCATACACAGTTTTCTGGAAAACTTTGACCTAGCTCTGCAAGGTATTGCCACCTAGCTGGCACTGTAATGGCATCTTCAAAAGGCCTTTCTACTGCAGTCAATCCTGTTGCTTCTGGGTAGTGGCAAATATGGTAAAAGCAGTGAGTTCCATGAGCATGAGCCTATTGTCATACTTCTTTGGTTGTGAAATGCCTTCCTTCATCAGAAACAATGCTGCGTGGAATACCATGATGGTGGATGAGGTGTTCATGAGTGCATGGATGGTAGTACTGGCAGAAGAGTTATGTTTAGGCAAATTTATACCTACAACAAGTATCTCTCCTTTTAAAAACAAAATGCTGCCAGGGGTTAGCTCAGTGGCAGAAGTGCATGCTTGGCAAGTGCAAGGTCGTGAGTTCAATCCCTAGTACAAAAAAAAAAAAAAAAAAAAGAAAGAAAGAAAGAAAGAAAGAAAAAGAAAGGAAAGAATAAAATGCTGCCTTTTCCAGGGTAGAAGTGGCCCAACATAGCCTGCCTCCAGGTCACAGGCTGATTAACCCAGGGAAATGTGCCATATCATTTGTCTCAGCTACTAGCAGATTGAGAACTCAGCAGTGGCTGCAGTTAGATCACCCTTGGTGATTGGAAGTCCGTGTTACTGAGCCTATGCATAACCTCCATTCTTGCCACCATGATAACTTTGTTCATGAGTTCATTGGGCAATGATGGGTTGCTGAGGAAAGAGATTGACTGGTAGCCACAAAATGAGCCATCTTACCCAATTGTTTACTAATCTCCTCTTCTGTGGGTCATCTTTGATGAGGATTTACATGGGATACACATCCTTCACTCATTTGGAGAGGTTATCCATGTATCTCTTCCCCAGTGTCTGATTGCCAATTTTCCAGTCATGTTCCTTGCAAGTCCTCAAACATCCAGACTGTTGGCTGTAGCCCATGAGTTTGTACATAGTTGCATATCTGGCAATTTTTTCATCCAAGAAAAATGTATGACTAGGCTTTCTACTCAAAGTGTGGCCTGCTGTGAAGATTTCCCTTTATCATTGTCCTTCAGGGTTGTCCCAGAAAGGGCATGTAGTATTGAAGCTGCCCACTTTTGGATGGTGCCTGCATAAGGTCCACAAGCATCTGTAAACTAGGTCTTAGTCTTCTCTTTTCCTGTCAAACAGTAAAAGAGTACATGGATGAGACCATGGGTACGTGCTGGGGTGACAGAAGGCAGCGTGGCAGGAGTAGGAACCATGGGTATTTGGACCACTTCTTCATATAACTTATTTTTACCTTCAGAACTTACCTGGGCCCAATCACCTACTTACTATTCCCATTTGATACATGTCCAACTTTATGATTCAGTGGATCAGAGAGCATCCAGTTCATGATGGCCATGATAAGCTATTGTCCCATGGACATGCATTTAGTTTGCACTTGCACATCGTAGCAGGCCAGGAGCCATTTCTCAAAGAGAGAATATTTTATGCGGGTGGTGTATTTGGAGCAGTTTTGTTCCAAATCTTGAGGACTTCCATGGGGATTCACCTATAGAGTCTTCCAGAACCCAAAAGCATCTGTATCTGCCACTGTCAAGGTCCATTGTATCTGGACTGCATTCTTAAGAGGCAGAGCAGCCTATTGAACCTCCCAGACCTATTGCAGAGCCTTCTCTTCTTCCAGGCACCATCCAAAGCTAACAGCTTCCTGAGTCACTCAACAAATAGTTCAGAGTAACATACACAGGTGAGGACACATGTTGCCTTCAGAATCCAAATAGGCCCACTAGGCATTGTGCCTCCTGGTTGTAGGAGGGATTAGATGTAGCAACGTATTCTTCACCTTAGAAGAAACATCTCTTCATGACACACAGCATTGGACTAGTGTAAATTTCATGCAGGTAGAAGGCCTTTAAATTTGGTTGGATATATTTCTCATCCTCTGACACGCAAATGCTTTACCAAAAAGTCTAGTGGTTGCTACCTTGCGATCACTTACTTCAATCAGTATAATGACCTTGGTGTAATGGACCAGTGTGATACCTTGTGGGAGAGAAATTCAATCAAGATCTCTGTGAAATAAGTTGTGACACAGGGCTAAAGAGTTGATACACCCCTGAGATAGAAGCAAATTGTTTCTGGTAGGCCTCATAGATAGATAAAGAGAAAGAGGCATTTGCCAAATCAATAGCTGCATAGCAGGTACCAGGACATGTGTTAATTTTCTCAAACAAGGAAACCACACCTGGTACTGCAGATACAATTAGAGTCTCCACTTGATTAAGTTTATGACAATCTTGTCTTTCTCCAAAATCCACCATTTCTTCTTTCTTTTTTCTATCTTTTTGAGACCAGGTTGCATCATGTAGTTCAGACTAGCCCTGAGGTCACCATGCAGGCTACACTGGCCTTGAACTTGCAGCAATTCTCTTGCCTCAACTTCCCAAGATGCGTACCAACACATTCGGCCATTTTATTTTTTAAAATTATTTATTTTTGTTAGTGCGTGTTTCCAGTTCATAATGATTACATTCATCTTGGGGAGTTTGTACATGTATATAACACAGTTTAGTTCTTTTAATTTCTCCCTCCTCTCCCACAGGCCAAATAGAAAAATTAAATGGGGGCTATGGCAGATACTACTACCCATCTTTCAAGTCCTTGATGGTGGCAGTAATCTTTGCAACCCTTCCATGGACGTGATATTGTTTCCTGTTTACTATTTTGTCAGGTAGAGGTAAATCTAATGATTTCAATTTATCCTTCCCATCATGATATTCCTCACACTACAAGTTAAGAAACCAATATGAGTGTTCTGCCAAATACTGTGTATATTGTTATGGTTTATACTTAGATGTCCTAAGTATAAAGCCTTGTGATCATAGGCAGCCCTCTGGGAGATGACTGACTCATGGAGGCATCATACTTACCAGTCCACTGATGAGTTTAAAGTTCAAGGTGATGTTGGGAGGTAAAACCTGGTGGGAGGAGGTAGGTCCCTGGGGGTGTGGTTTGGGAAGGTTTATCTCCCTCCCTCTTTTCCTGACCCTTCCTCCTACCACCATCTCAAGAGCGCTTTCTCCTCTGCCATGGCCCTCTGATGTGATACCCTTCCCTAGGAACCAGCCCACTATGAACTGAAACCTTTACAACTTGTGAGTCAAAATAAACCTCTCTTCCTTTAACTACTGAGTGTCAGGCATTTTGTCCAGCAATGAGAAAGTAACTAGAAAGTAATTAGGTAATGACATACATCTATCTCAATTATGCATCCTGCACCTGGGGAAATGAGCACAGAATGGATTTGGGGGCTACCTGACCACTATGAGTTCGAATAAAACTCCATCATTCCACTCATCAACTGTTCTCCATAGTGCCCTATTCTTACGGGCCACAATGGTGTTTTGGGTCTGGAATCAGCCTTAGTTAAGATCCAGCAGGCCCTGAAGGTCTGCTCATTTCCCTTACCTATATGTACAAGTACCCTGGTAAAAGACCTTATGTCCCTTTGGAAAAGGATAGGAGAAAAACTAGTAGTATAACTTTTTGGTAGTATACCAGGGTCCTTCTTCAAGAGGACCTGGCATCCCCTTTGTACAAGGAGTTTTGGGTCTATAAATTGGTTCAAGTCTGGGAATTAGGTAAGCAGCTGTATTCTCTGTTGCTAAGATTTGAGATAGTTTTTGTTTGTTTGCCCTAAAGTCCTTGTGTTTATAAAGGTCAGTAAAAATTTGACAGATTTCCTATCTATTTCACTTCTGAGAACACCACAATTAGTCAACACCATACATCTGTACACGTCAGACCACTCCTATCTTTGCTTCATTTCTGCCCTGCATTATAGTAAAGTGCAGTTGAAAGAGTTTTGCCCTAGAATAAATTACTGTACGGTTATGGCGGTGGTCTAACATGGCGGAATGCCAAAGTGGGAATGCTTACCACTTCCTGCTTCTTCCTCAGCCTTAATTGCAACTCCCCTTCCTGTCTGCACGGAAAGAAAATTCCAGTCATCAATGCCTGCTCTAAGCACCACCCCTGCTCAAAGGTTACATATGTCCCATACCCCCCATATTGTGGTCAAAGAGACGGCCCAGCCACCATGGGTTGTGTGCTCCTTTCCGCTTCCTCATCTCAATAAACCTGTTTGTTTTATACTTTTACTTCTCTGTTGCTCCAGAAAACTCTAACAACACTCACCTTGCCTTTGGTGCCTGAAAGGTTTTTGCCCTAGAATAAACTGTGATAAGAGGTGGAACCAAAAAGGAGGTCACTTCCTCCTTCGCCTGTAACAACTTCCCTTTTCCTTTCCCAGTGGAGCAAAAAAGTGCCAATCAGTCCCTTTTGCATCATCAATGCCCGCCCTAAGCGCCACCCGGGTTAGAGGTTATATGTATATCCCATACCCCACGTTCCAGTCAGAGAATGCCAGGATGTCTTTAGTCATGGACTTCTCTCCACGTCCTTGGAATAAAGGCTACTTTTATATCTTCTTTCTTATTACGCCGAAAACCTAACAATGCCCAAGCACCTCCACTTGATCCCCGCCACTCCACGATCAGTTATATCTATTGCATTTACATGCCCCAATTCAGTGACTTGCAATCTCTAGTACAAGGTCTGGCATATAGAGAAGACCAATGGGGAGTTTTTCAAGGACGCTGGTGCTCCTCTCATGACACCCCCCCCCAATAAACCTATTTCTTAAAGTATTAGTGAAGGGCACATTTTCTGGAGCCTCTCAGTGTGGAGGATAGTTTTTACCTGGAAAATCCACTTTAGTATTTCCATTTCCCTGAGCCTTTGAGTTCCCTCATCAACTGTAAACTAAGGACTGTCAGGGATCTCTAGCTTGCTCACAGTGGGCCATCTTTTCATCCATATTTCAGCAAACCAACCAAATAAACTCAGCGACATTTTTTTTAACTCCACATGAGCCACAGCATTAGGTCCAGAATCTCTGCTTCATGGGTCTATATCAAGAAATTCAGTCTCATTTGTTTATTTATTTCTTGGACCAGGAATCAAACTCAGGACCTTGTGCTTGCCAGGTAGGCATTGTGCCATGGAGCTATATCCCCAGCCCAATTCAGTCTCACTTAGATTTATGTCCCTTCCGTTATTATCCTGGGCTTCTTTTCTTTTCTTTTCTTCTTTCTCTTTTTTTGTACTGGGAATCAAACTCACAGCCTCATGCTTGTCAGACAGGCACTGTACCATTGAGCTATACCCCCAGTCCATGGCCCACACTCTTTTTTTTTTTTTAATGGCCCACACTCTTAAAATCATTCTTAGACTTGTACCTCAGATCTCTGCTAATAGGAATCAGACAACTCAAGAAGCTGTTTGGGAGAAGCTGCTTAACATACCTCTTGGGTCATGCTGTATACCTCACCTCAAGGAGCCTTCTGAAAGTTGAGTATGGTTATAAGCCTAGAGGCAAAAGGGGGTGGGGAGGGTGGGTCCTGAGGAGCAGCAACTTCTTATCTGGTAAACAGCATGAGGGAAATCATTACCATTTCCATATGCAAAGCAAAATAGGATTCCTTGGGCATAGGTGGAGAGGCCAGCACTACAGAGGGTGGAAATGGGAGTGTCTGCCTCTAAGGATGAAGAAATCTCTTCCTCTAGCAAAACAATCTCATCAGAATCTAGGAGCTTAGTCCTGCCAGCTTTGTCACTTCCTTACAAACATCTCCACTCTAATTTATAAGATCTCATTCTTTTCTAATCAGTGCCCTCATTTTAACTGCAGGTACTCTTTGAGGCCAAGTGCTAAAGTCCTGTGTAATCCAGCCAATCACATTACTGAGAGCGTGTGTTTTGGGTTTTTTGGGGCAACTTTGGTCCTAGGACTAAAGGAGAGAAGCTTCTCTTTCAGGACATACTGAGAAGCCTTTAGTTGTTAAGTGTCTGGAGCTCACTTCATTTTTTCCTTTAGAAGTTTGTCCAGCGATGCTAAGAGCAACCAGTCAGCACTAATATATTTCTTTCCATAAATGTTCAAAATTGTTGTATAGGGCTGGGGATTTAGCTCAGCGGCATAAGTGCCTGCCTTGCAAGTGTGTGGTCATGAGTTTGATCCCCGGTACCAATTAAAATAAAAAGATAAAAAAAGAAGGTCTCTGGAAAATTTTAGAGTTACCGAATTCCTTGCATCTCACAAGTGGCAAATCAGGAAAATCAAATAGATTTATGTTGGGTGTTATTTTATATAGTTCACATCATAGGCTGTCAGTATTCTACATTATCACAAGGTGGGACCATGGTAACTTTAGGCCTCATCAAATTAGAGTACCAATTACAGGAAACACTAAACCAATTAGAGAAATTATCCTTAGAATTGTATTTCTCAATAACTACTCCTGCTACCACAATCTGTGTTAGTTAAGGCTCTCTAGAGGATCAATAGAAAATATGTGTATAATTATGCAAGGGGATTTATTAGGCGGGCTTGTAGCACCAAAGGCTGGAGAGTCCACAGTGACTGTGGGTGACAGGCAGAAGGACCACAGTGACCATCCGCATGCTGGAGAGCCCAGTGATCTAAGATCTGCTGATTCCAAGAAGACAGAAGCTGAAGAACAGAGAGTCAAGGATGCAGCACAAGGCCAAGGCCGAAGACCTGGGAGCTCACTGTAGGGTCACGGGTGTAAGGATGCGTGGGAAGGCTGAAGAAACTGAAGACTGATGTCTAAAAATGATGGCAAAGACTGAGGATCCTGCAAAATGGGCTCACTTCCTGCTTCTTTCCCTTTTTGATCCATCTAGACTATAAGCCTATTGGTTAGTGCCAACCACATCTGGGTCTTCCCTCCTCAGTTTGCTGGCCTACATGTCAATCATCCAGAGATATTCCCAGAGCTATGCTTTACTGATCTACTAGGTCATTCCTAATCCATTCAAGTTGACATATTATGATTAATAGTCACAGTTACATAAAATCCTTACTTAATAGCACAGGTGAATAAGTAAGTGTATAAATAATAAAGAAACAATGTATTTCTTTACGTTCTTGGGAAAGTGTAGAGCCACACACAAAATAATAAAGTTGGAACTTACTCTTGTCTGAATGCCCCTCTCCAACCAAATTCATGTGTTGAGAATTTAAGCCCTAATGCAATTGTATTGAGAGGTAGGGTGAGTGGGAAGTGTTCAGATTTAATGGACTAATGTTGGTAGGCTTTCAAGAGAGAGTTCTCTAGCTCTTCTGCTATGAAGGACACAGCATTCCCCCTCTCTGGAAGATGTAACATGGCACCATCTTAGAAATGGAGACCTAGTCTTCTAGTACATTAGCTTTTGATTTCCTGCCCTCTAGAACTGTGAAATGAAAGATTTGGGGGGGGGGGTAGGGACTGGAGATTGAAACCAGGGCCTTCACACAGACTATATCTCCTGCCCCTTTTACTACATTTTGTTTGAAGACAGGGTCCTGCTAAATTACTAAATCCCCAGGCTAGGCTGGAACTTCCTCAATCTTCCAGAGTTCCAGGATTATATCCATATGCCATCATGTCCAGTTTAAATCTGTGTTCTTAGTGAATTATCCATGCCTGCTCTCTCATTTTCTCCAGCATCTGGTTACATGTGGCTGACTCTGTTCCTTGTGTCTTCTCAGAAAACTTTCAGGATCAGGTGATTCCTGGCCAAGAAACAAAAGCAAAATTGTCCCATTTCCTTGTGGATTTAGATAAAAACTGGTAATAAAATCAGGTGCAAGTCCAGGAGAGATACCCGGAGAACCAAGTTGAGTGTACACGAATTGCAAATGAGATGGCACAAAAATTTCTGCTGAATCAAGGTCACTACCATCTTACTATACTCACTGATTAGTTGGAAATGTCTTATTAAGAAAATTATTTCTTTTTTTGGGCAGGGAGATGCAGACAGATCAGCTTCTGTGCACCCCTCTATCCTCCCCCCATAAGAAGACTTGCTACCTGCAGGCAGCCAGCGCGGGCAAGGAGACACAGCCAGATATGCACTGTGCACCTGCAGGCAGCCATTGGAGACCCTTGTTCATTTGGACAGCCAGAGCCCACCCGGAGAATCAGACAAACATACTTCTGTGTGCCTGCTGCCATAGGGGAGTCCTGGTGTAGACACTCAGGCTGAGAAGAAGCAACCCCGCCACTGCCCCACCCCTGGCCACCGGGGAAGCCTCAGTGTAGCTGCACAGGTCTGGAGAAGCCCACCTCATGTCCTGCTATCTCCCTGGGAACCTGGGTTCAGAGAAACCATTCCCTTACACCACGGAGGAGCAGCCCACATGGAAGTGCCTGAAAGCCCACAACTGGCTTGTTGGTAGGAACCCAGGAGAATGTCAAGACAAAGGAGCAAAACACAGTCTCAGACCTGCAGCCCACACAGAACAAGTCTGGGAGATACAGTCACAAAAGACAATGGAAGTCACACATCTGAAATCTCCAAAAGGAAAGCAACTAAAGAAATAATCTCATGAGGCTATAAAAATAATCAGATCAGAAACAATGTCTCAGGTGAAAGAAGAAATCACAAACATAAGGCTGGGGATTTAGCTCAGTGGCTCAAGCAGTTGCCTGGTAAGCCCAAGGTCATGAGTTTGATCCCTGGTACCAAAATAAAACAAAAAACAAACAAAAAAACCCCACCAAGTTTATAAACATAATGAAAGAATTGCTCAGCATAGCTAAAGAAGACACAGATTTTAAAAAAAGAGGAGCATAGGAAAATGATGGAAATCTTGAATGAATGATGTAAGAAGGAATTACAATGTGTGAAACAGATTCAAAGAGGTATCCTAAAAATTAAAAAGTTGATTGAAAGCTGGAAAAACCTCTTGAAAGAGACTGAAGATAGACTTTCAGACCTTGAAGACAAGATCACAGCTAGCAATCATGAAAAGAAAGATCTCTTAAAATAACAAGGAACTAGGAAATAACAATTCAATGGCTGCAAAACAAAGCAAAGAAAAAAACAAAGCAAAGAAAAATTATTTAAGAGCGATAGGTATTAGTGAAGAAGCAGGGTTCAACACAAACGAAATAAAAAGACTATTTACAAAAGTAATAGCACAAGATGGGAAAAGGATGGCATGCAGATAAGCAAGGCATAGAGAACTCCAACTAGCCATAATCAAAATAAATCTACACCCAGACATATAATAATCAAAATCCCAGAAATTCAGCACAAGAACAGAATAA